>CABPRJ010001443.1:615778-774620 GCA_902439185.1 Cinara cedri | reverse complement strand
GAAATCTTTAGAGATGTTTAAAATCCGGTTTTTTCTCTAAAAAAAAAAAAAAAAAAAAAAAAAAAAAAAAAAAAAAAATGTCATATAATTTTAAAATATTAATTCTGACCGGAATACGGCGTTGAATTTTATAGTATAAACCCGCCAGTCATTATTATATTAGACAAGATATCACATTATTATATTATACTGTCATTAAAAACATCGTCTCTTTCGGTTTTTTATTTTTCCCGTCATTATGCGCATTAATATGCAATACTCGATATACTTGCGCGTGAACGTACCGGCCCAGCGACTCTATCGACATAGATATCAGTTTACCTTTCACTGATATATCGTATAATATTTATAACCGATGCTTTTTTTTTCGCTCTTTCTTTTGTGACCGCGTAAATACGCGTGCGCTCATTTTTTTCAGCGTACGTATAATGTACACGTATACTCGCACGTAAGCACGTTAAAAAGTCGAATATATAGGGAAATGCGTAGCGCACACGTAAAACAGCGCCTTCGCATTAAATTTCAATGTTTTCGGTTGAGTGGTTTTATGTGTTTGATGCAACGATATAATATTATATAAAATGGATGCCTACCTAATTAGAACGCGTTATATTCGCGAGTTGTAAGACTTCATTATTCCCGCGCGCACGTCTATACACTTCGGGTAGGTATAATAACAATTATTATTGTTCGGATAGAGCACTGTTATTTATACAAAGATATTACGGGCCTCCGGTTATAATAACATTACGCACGCGGTGTCATTTATACGCATTTACAAGGCCGGACACCGACGAGTTAAAAAAGGTTAAGGGGATCGGACCGATATTTTTCGTATTTATTGTCTGTAACAATATAAACGTACCGGTTTTCCTGCAATCAATCAGCGTGAGTTCGGTCAGGTCGATTTTTCACACATTTTATAATTTGACAATGTACAAATGTATTGCCAGAAAAAAAAAAACTAAAAAAAAGTGGCGTGGCCGATTTCATTTATATTTCACGTTGAATGCAAATTTGTTTTCGGAATTCTAATCGCCTCGCTGCATCAGTGAATACATATTTATTTGATAAATTAAACTTCCTTATAAAATAATAAATTATGTCACGTGTTTTTTTCAAAGCGAAATTATTTGTCGACTAGTAATTCGGGGAGTAAAATTAATTTGAATACGATAGTAATAATGCCTGTTTGGAATTATATATTGTTGTACAAGTTGCAGAAATCTGCTTCATTACTACTGATAGAAATGTCTTATTGCTAATAACTTAAAGGACATTATTATAAGTGATCGTAAATGCACAGTATACAATTTAGGTTCTGAACGCAACGAGGAACGTATTGGTATTACGATGATTCACATTTTTTTATTGTTTGTGACTGTAAACAACTTTTTCACGGGAAATCTTGGAACCGAAAAACCACAATTTTTTTTATAGCATTTCACATCGTTTTGGTGTAAGGATAATGCCATTTGTTTGATTTTCCAAACAATTTTCATTATACTTGAAAAAAAAAACCGTATAGAAAAAACGAAAAAGTTTAAGGAAATAAAATAATTATTTTATAAATTGCTCCTTTTCTTAAAAATAATTGAAATTTGCAAAGGACACTTATATTAGTATATATCAGTCTTTTATACGTATATTATATGGTAAAAATATTTAAACGTTCTGGGGATTTTGAGCAATTTATAGACATTTGACATTTTCTAGGTTTATTTATTTATTTTTATTTTTTTTTTTTGTGTTATTTGGTTTTCTATAGATACAATTATATGGCCGAACAGAAATGCTTGAAAATTTAATACAAGGTTTGTTACAGCTTATACGTTTTGCTTAATTGTGAAAAATAAATTTAAAAGTGTTTTAAGGTCAAATTTTAAAGATTGTAAAAATGTAAGCATGCGTATACAATCAAATCGCACTTCAAAACGTTTTTCGTTGCGTATTAATATACATTTAATATTTATATGTATCTTTTATTCACGATTTTCCACCTGGAAGTGAGTATCCAATCTCTAATGGCTCTCGCCTACAACCATGTACCTCGTAGTAGCTTGGGCAGAAAGTTGAGAGCCACGGAGGATTCAAGGGGATCCGGACCAGAAAATGCCGATCCAGCATGCCCTGGTGTCGTCTAAGAACCATCAGCACCGAGGCGACCTCAGAGTCAGACACCGCGTAGGATGCGATCCGTCATGGCGACAGTCTCGTAGGTCGTCTCGTATCAGTGAGCGACGGCCAAACACTAACGCATCATCCGCCACTGGTGAGACCACGGCCTGCCTTCACCGTATTTCCCCTTCTAGATAGAGGCATCCGTCAGTGTATAGTTCACTGACAAACCGCCTAGACCTCGGAGAAAGTTCGGTCAGCACGTCCGGTTTTGGCAGGGCGCACATCGACATCAATTCATCAGGATTTTCCCCCGGTCAGCATTCGACCAACAACCACATAGTTACTTCCATAGCAGCCACTACGAAACCGAACCTCCGTCATACTTGACGTGAGGAGGAGCCCGCACCGATCACCGCCAGTTGCCGGGATACCCGGTATTAGCCGGGAACCACGGCCCCGGCAGCGGGACTGAAATGACGACAACCTCCTATACAGGCTGGCATCATCCCCTCCCGTAATACCGATTCGCATTATTGGTGTAATGTTCGGGATTATCTACCTTTAAAGGCATGCCCTCCCACTGTTTAGGCCGTGCACCTGGGTCAGTGGTCTGCCCATCCCGCGGAAAATATATTTGCTTATATTTGCCTATATATTTCCCTTCCCTCACTCGCGCCACTGTGGTATTGGCCCTCCGTTCCGCAATATGCGAGGGCTGGGTTTCCCACGTTTCGCCAAAAAAAGGACTTATTGTGGCATTGTGTTGCATTTTAGGTTTGGCAACCTTCCACGCCCCTCTGGGGCATCTCGCGAGAATCTATGGTCTCATGAAGATCGACCCGCTCTTCTCGAAAGGGGACAGACAGTTGTCGTATTTTTTTTTCCCCCGGATAACAGAGAAATAGCCTTAGGGTCAGCGACCGCCTACCGTCCGGGTCCGTCGTAGGTGTGACGGAGAGCTTCAGTCGCCGTGGCGCTTCGGATTATCCGTCGTACTTGGTTTCTACCTGGAACAGTGACACACCCTTTTTTCGTTTTTTACATTATTAACTGGTAATGAGTTAAATTTGAATTATACCACGTCGTTTTATTCAATTTTAACACGGCCGTATTATAATTTTTTTTTTTCTACTCAATAATGTGAGGGAAAATTCGCGTAAAATATTGATATTCTCGGAATGTACTCCCTGTGTTTTTCACAATGATAGTTGATTTTTTTCAAAAGAAATTTCACAAATTTCTGGTATAATAATTATTCATACTATTTGTATCTAATATTTTTATGGGGATAACAGCTTTACAAAAAATAATAATATTAACAATAACAAGGACAATAACTCAAGCAAATCAATTAATTATATTTACTTTCCATTTACATTTAGTCAATTTTATTGTTCATTAACTTTCCCATCCTTGACAAAAATAATAATTAATAATTATTATTGTCGTCGTTACCCAATATAATCCGATTCGTATATAATACGAGTATTATAGACAGGAAGGTATTGTTTTTCATTACAAAACATACGATCTTACGGAAATCGTACACTACGAGACATTATATTAAGTATATTGTTTTACGTTTGCGTCTCTACACGATTATAATTTATAATATAAGTAAAAAAAAAAAAAAAACTAGTTTGTAGCTTTATCCGAGGACTATATTTACACTGTCTCTCGTTGTGATATTGATAATGCGCTTTACAACGTAATAATAATTGATCACTCCGTGTTTGTTTATCGAACAAATGTGATTATATTATATACATTTTATATGCTGTTTGCGTTCGATCTCCAGCGACCAAGAAAAAACACGAAATTCAATAATATAATAGTATAATACATATTATAACACTATTCCACCGCGATAACGACGGGCGCAAATATTTAAAAAACCGACAACAATGTTTATTTCGATTCATCATATTATACCCACCATACGTGTCGCAGATATCTTTATCGTGTATTAATTTAACACTTTTAAATTATTAATTTAGAAATAGAAATAGAAATGAAAATATAATAATATTTGCGTAGTGACTTTACCAGCATTATGTTTTTTATAGTTAAGTATACATTTAAAACACTATCCGACAGTAACTACGCCATCGTTCATAAAGTGAAATTGGATACTATTATTTAAACAATATTTCGATATTATACTCGATAGTGTGCGGTAAACGATGGATAATATTAATCAAGGCTGGGCTAGTCGGTGGATAATATTAACATAGATTAAATTAAGTTAAAAGTTAGTTTAAAAACCGATTCAATTGATTAACATTAATTTGTTTATGTCGGTATGTTACTAGTATGGAAGTCGGTATTTTTTGAAAATATTATAAGGACGATCGATGTAAAACACCACGGGTGGTTTATTCCGAAAATATCAAATTATATTTTGGAAAATTGGAACCCTAATCGCGTTATTGAAAAAAATAGGTTATACCAGTGATTTTTAGCCTGTGCGTCGCGGCTCCCAGGGGCGTCGTGATTTAGTATCGAGGGATGATGAATCATTTTCAAATCATATTTAGTATCCGTATATTACATGTAGATTGCGAGTTTAATACTATGTTAAAATTGCAAAAGAAATTTAAACTTGTAGTATAAAGTCAACGGTTAGAAGGCATATTTTAATAAAATTATAACATAACTCTATAACGACGATTAACACCCCGCAGTCTCGATTAATTATTTCCATAGCCGTTTTTATAATTATAATATGTATTCCATAATCTAATTGTAAATCGCCATGGTTCGTTTGCCGGATAACTAAACCCATTAAAATCCTTTACATTTTTCCGGGCAATTATACGATTTTGGTCTCAGGGCAGAAGAATTCGTGGCAGTGGCGTTCTTCACCGCTATATATCATTGTTTTTAAATTGAGAAATCGTACCCCACTACTACTGCGGTCGTGTAATTCAACACCTCCTCCCTACGAACGGCGATGTATCCGCTAAAAAGTCAGAGAAGAGCTCAATCCGTAGAATTCTCAATACATGCAAGTTGATTGTTGCTAGTGAAAATAAATTAATGTTTAAACGCATAATATATTGTAATATAATGCGATTTACGCTTTTTCGTCAAATAAAATGTACATCGTCGTGCCACGTAGGATACATAAATTCACAGTATAACGTCATATCACGACAGGCGTCCGAATAGACGAATAATAAACTTATGTCGTTTGGACCGATGAACAATGTGAAACAATCGCGTGAGACGTAAACAAATTCCGAAAATCGACTCGTGCACTTCATCCCCGGGACCGAATATTTTGTTATTATCGGCACAGTTTAACAGATTAATGTCGCCGTGGTTTGTTCAAATATACGATTATGCATCAAAATATTATGTCGTACGTAAAATATATACGTTATTACGACGGTCGCGGGATAACGAAAACGTAAACGCCGTAATATTATATAGTTATTAAGATCGGAACGCAAATATTTGGTCGAAACGGTTAATCACGCGACCCGGCTGTACATAATATTGGGGTACCCAGGTATTGTAATACGAAATACTGCTGCGGGTGTAGCGCAAACACACCAAGACGGAATAAAGTAAAATGTCGGCGAAAACGACGAGGCATATAAAATATTATGATTATATACCTACTTATACCCATATAATAATATTGCGATGAATAAAATAGTAAAAAGGACGCGCGTTCGAATAAAAGGACACGGCGCAGCATAAATTATTCGACGTAAAACGGTAGCGGCGGCGGCGGCGACGGCGCGAGGCAGGCTACAACACATAATAATAATAATAATAATATCTTATATAAAATACAAAGTCGGGACATTTTTCGGGTGTACCCGCGTTAGACTTATGGGCTTTTTAAACGAACGCAAAATTATTGTTGTACCTCACGCGATGTTATACCATAATATTATTACGTAGATATACGGGCAGATGTGTATACGAAGCCCGGTGTATATTGTATACGTACACAAACACTATATGTTTGGCGATAAATAAAACCACGGAACAATAATAATGATAATAATAATAATGATAATAACAATAATGATAATAATAATAATGGTAATTGTTATTATTATTGTCTAAGAAACCGTATCTCGACATCTTGTTTACGCGGCAATAGAATAATATGCCCGGCGCGTTAAAGTTATTATTTTCGAAAACGCCCGGCTGCAATTTATGTTTTTCTCGTTCCCAGGCGATACACGACAAATATTATATTATTATAATCTAACTAATAACACCGGGACTAATAAGAAACACGAAAGGGATTAAAGGCGATACGGAGACGGAAGTCGGTAAGGAAACTAACTATAATGCGGAAATTGTATAGACACTGAGGACATTGAAGATACAGTGAGAGATATGCAATCTGAGGGGATACCGCGGACGGAAAAGTATGCGAGTACAAAAATAGTCTGGACTATGAGAAAAAAAAAACGAAAAGCTATCGATAGCATTAAAAATTTAATGACTTTTCCATGAATCATACACAATAACGGGGCGATAAATACGTATTATTATACATTGTACGAAAAATGATTATAATTGAAAATTAAAAATTGTTTTCGTTAAACCGTGATGGTCAAAAATTAACATGTGAAAATATTCAAGGCCGAATCCCAGTTGCTTTTAGATTCTGAGTTTAGCGAAGAATATTGTATTGGTTTTACAAAGACGTTTATAATTATTATTATTTTTTTTTTTATGTGGACACTTTCTATCAGAAAGTATTATCAGTATAGAACCTTGTCTTAAAGGAAATGTTCTCTGTGTGGTACTTTATAGAGGTCATTTTTAAAACTATGATTAATATTCGAGATAATAAGAAAAACCTAATTCTTAAAAAGATTGAAAGATTAAAAATAAGGTTGTCATTGACAGCCGTTTTTATTTATTTTTTTGTTATTATTGAGTTTTCATGATTTTAATTTTTTTTAAACAATCATTGTTGTTATGGAAACGAACATTATTGTAGTCATTTTACCATTTACACAATTAATTTTACTTCTGCATTCGTGCTCTGTACTTTTCTCTAGTTTCGTCTATACTAGAATACGGCTTAGTTTTTTGGCATTCTTGTCTTGCAAAAGATCAGTTAAGACTAAAGCGTATCCAAAACAAACTTCTGCCGTATGCTTCTTTCACCCTCAAGATAAATCATCCTCCCCACGATTATTCTTTCATCCGTAACACTTTAAATATACCGGCTCTTTCATTTAAGCACCTCGATGTCGATTTACACTTCATCTCTTCCCTTCTAAATGGTTCCATAGATGCTCCAGGCCTCCTTTCTTTAATTTCTTTCCATGTTCCTTCTCACAACAACAGAAATCACCAATTATCCGCCGTATCAAATCATAAAACTTCTTACGGCCACAATCAGCCCATTCGCAAAATGCCACGTCAAGCAAACCGTTTAGACAAATTTTACTAACGTTAGTTTGGTTCTAAGTCTTCTCATTTATTATCTTGTATTTTGTTTACTATACATCTGTCTTATAACTTATTTGTATTATATACATATATATATATGTATATATATATGTACATTATTGCAATTGCCGATTGGCAATAACAACAATAAATTAAATAAATAAATATATTGTTGACAGTGGCCCTATATGTATAGGTCCTGTGTGTACATTTCTCATCAAATGAAATATGCCGAAGGGAACTTGGTACCTAATGGTGTTTGGAAATTGATGGCAGGAAATGACGATTTTGGCAGGATTTGGTACGTAGTTTAAGGTTCTAACAGGTGGTTTTTTCGACCAAATTGAGATGTGTATTACTGGTAGCGGTATTTGGAGAGGAGAGTTCGTGGAAAGTTTCGATTTTATGAGAAGGTATGTGGAGGATTATGTGCTTTAAGATTCTGAAGGGCCGGTTTTCGGCGTTGATATCGGGTTGCGTGTTATCGACGATGGTGGCGGGAAGGGAGGTTATAATTACGGGGATGTGTATTATCGGTAGCGTTATTCGGAGAGGAGAATTCGCGGGAGGTTTCGATTTCAGGAGAAGGTATTTGGTGGAGTATGTGTTTTAAGATTTCGGCGGAGATATTCGGTTACGTGTTATCGACGAGGGGTTCGTGGTCTATAATAGACGCAAAGTATACTCGTTTCTTCGCTTTTAAACCGGCAGTCTAAGTGTGATCGGCGCCGGTTTCAGCACGATTGCAATAATTTATTTTAAATTACGAGAGAATACGTAATACACTCCACAAAAACCAAATCCAGTCTCGTTTAGAATTTCCCATTGGTCACATGTATATTTGTTCGGGCTTCGGTCCCGAACATCAAAAGTTGTTCTTTGATCGTTTTTTCATTGTAATATGTGCCAATCAAGGGGCCCACAAGTTTCGCTGCATAGATACCGGCCATTATAATAATGACCAGAGTATCAAAGCTAGCAATAGGTGTTAACCACAATGTCGATAAGAGATAATAACTCCATATTGTGAAAATTCCGTAAAATATTAGAGATTTCGAAGGTTTTACGAATTTATAGATTTCTTAATACCATGGATATTTGCGAATTTAAAGTTTCAACTGTAATTGGAAAATTGTTAAAACTGACCTGATATAAGACTATCTAGACGTGTGCGCTCTATCAGCGATTAAGAAACGTATCAGCTCTACCACGCTATTTATATCAATAAAGAAAATGTATAGAGCCTACTTAATTATTTTACTATAATACGACATATATTATATTGTTGACAAAGTATCACTATCAACTGAACTCCGCTCAGAATCGTATTTTTGTAGGCAATGGTTTATCGTTGCTTACAGGTATACATTAAATTATCTATAGCAGTGACTGAACCCGTCCCCAGGACGTTCTTATTTGATTGTATACTTAGTCAATAAACGACGATACTCGGTTCACACGATATGTTCACGTCACATTTCAATATGTTAGCCAAACAATTTTACGATATTATACGAAATTGGGAATCGGTTAGGTTAGAAACAAGAAATTACGGAAGAGACGGCTTGATGGACCATGGGTATTCGGCTCGTGTAACAATAAAAAAAGGAGATATTTTGTTGCGTTAAAATACAATATTTTGTCCTAATTATTTTTATATTTCTAATAAATGATAATGTATAACAAGACGACGGTGCCGTTGATAATATATAATCATTTTAAATAGCGTATTACTTATTTATAATCATTTTAACATAACAAAACACTTTAACATCATTTACATCTCACGAGAAGATAGTATTTAAACATATTGCTGTAGAGTGGTAAAACACAGTAGAGTGCATACTGCAGTCGCTATGTTCCCGGTAGAGCGTATACAAGATAGCCACATATGGCATACTACTTAGATCAGTTTAGAGGCGTCATGTGCGGTATTGCAGAAGATGCAAATGCGGACCAACATTTTTACTGTTAAATTATGACTTTAATTAAATTCCAATAGGCCGACACGCTGTTCAATTATGGATAGTTTTATTTTTTACATCTAATTTAGTACCTACATATAATCGTTATACTTACTTTATAGTAGCCTACTGTTACGGGAAATGTCGTGAAATCGGATAATTTTGTTACATTTATATATCAACTTATTTTTCGCCGTTGATTTTAATATTAGAGTATATTTGCCTTTTATCGAAATTAAAGATGAGGCTATCGTTTGTGTCCATACGCTGTTTTTTTTTCTCGATATTATGACTTTTAAGTAGGATAGAATGATTTAAAATTGTAATATTTGTATTTGTATCTCACTTTAAAATTAAAATATCGGAAAAAACCAACGTACAAATATATACGATATTTTTATTGTTGAGTTTAATAACACAAAGACCAATGGGATGTATAAAGTTTTTTAATGTATTCTGAAAACCCCCCACATTACAAAAGACGTGTACAAGGTACGATTTAATAAATAATAATAATAATAAAAAAAGAATTAAAGTTACTGTTTTTATTATTTTGTATTTAGCTTAGAAATTCTACAAATAATGGTGTGATGATTCCCAATGAAAATGGTCGACAATTGTATACAAATGTTTATAATAAGTTGAAAATAAGTGGTTAAAAAAAAAGTTAAGCGGATTATAGTAATTTTTTTCATTTTTCAATTTCGAAAATCTGTAGGTGCCGTCCAACATAAAAAATAATAAAAGTGATTTGAAAAACTAGTTGCGATACGGAGTCCCCAGGCGTGTCTTCCGCAATTCGAGCACAACATAATATAATCACATTTATTTAAATGGTGCGGCAACGCATTTGTGTATCGTGTTTACTCTTTGTTAAACAGCAAATGATTGTTTATTTTTGCTCGATTAATGAGTACACTGAATATAAACCGAAATCTGCGTATCCAAAATTATTATTTTTAATTCAGTAAAACCTAAAATATTCTTAGAATACCAGCGCGTGAAGTTTATCTTCAACACTTTACCTATCAACACCCGCGAATATTTTACAGGAAAAATCATTAGACTTAGTCTAATCACCTCGATTCATTTTCAGAAACCAAAATAGTCGATTTATTTGTTAACATCAACAATGAACTTTAATTTTTTAATTGTTTTAATTGCAAGTCTTATTATGTCGTCCCTATTTTCGAGTAATTGTAAAACAAAATAGATTCCCATTAAAGCAATGTCACGTACAATTTGTTATGCATTCACAAATTTGAACGTTACATATTACGCGAAATTTCAAAAATGCCAAAGAAAGCTTCGCATTTTGTGGAGGTTCAGTCGTGTGGAAGTGTATAGACTATAGAGTGTAATATCAGAAAAATTGTATTTAAAAACTTATATTTTAGTTGTCTAGTCCTCTAGTGGTTGCAAATTAAAATTCATAATATCAATTAGAATTAATATATTATATTACTTCATCATGCCAAAATTTAATAAAAAAAAAAAATACTAGCAGTAATGACAATATTATTTTGGACGAGGAAGAAGAGAACAAACCACATAGAAGAACAAAGGTACGATAAATGTTAATGAAAATCAATTTGGGGAATGTAACACATTGTTCGACGATTTTAAAGATAAAGAAACGAAGAAGAATCAAGGACGCACAGACTCTGTGACGTCAAAATATAGTTTTCGATTATCGTTGCTGTTCCATGACGACGTTTCGTAACGTGGGCGGTGTATGCGAACATAGCAATATGAATACAAAAGAAAGTCCTGGGTCGAGACCCCCTCATCCCTCAGAAGAAAAAATTTGGTTCAAATGTCATAAATGACTTACTACGAAGGTTAGTACAGAGAAAGAGAACATTAATTTATACAGGGTGATTTTTTTTTATCATGAACCAGTAATAATGTCTCGAGAGATTTTAAGTGAATTTGATTTCTATTTTTTTAATATTTGTAGAACCGTTTTTAATTTTTTACCCGTACTTCATAATATATCTTAAATAAGAATATACGTTTGTTTTTCAAATGGGAATCCCCCCAAATTTTTGAACACAGATTCGAATAGAGTATATTTTTCTAGAAATGTTGATATGCCTAACACTCATTCAGATTTACCGTTTATGAGTTATAACTGTTTAAATATTAGACCGAAACTAAGTATTAAGAAAGAGTTATCAATTATCATTCAAAAGTAGACATACTATTTTTGGAGTACTGGTAAAAAATTAAAAGCGGTTTTAAAATAAATCTCAAACCATAATTGTACAAAGATTAAAAATAATATAAATCAAATTCACTTCAAATCATCCGAGACACTTACTGGTTTATGATGAAAAAAAAATCACTCTTTTTAGAAAAATTTTAACTTCCCCCCCCCCCCATCCCAAACAATTTTGAAAACACGCCACTGAACATTCCGTATAGTGTGAATCGACCTTTATATGCAGCTAGTACAATATTATAAAAACCGTAATCGTAGAATATTGTTCGCATACGAAGATCCGCAAAAATCGATTAAATCTCGCTAAATATGCACGTATTATGTTTATATATTAGGTACGCATTAATATAGGTGACCGAAAAGTCGATTTTAGTTTTTAATACTAACGTTCGCATAAAAATATTTTACTAGTGTAGCTCATATACTTTGACCAGCGTTCAAACACGAAAAATATAATACTATTATTATAATATTGTGTCGAGTCGCATACACAATTTATATTTTATTTCGACTTGTAAAACAAACGTTGGCGTATATTTGAGAAGTTATAGTTTATTCACACGCGTGCAGCAGTGTGATGTCTGTGTGTGTAGCACGGAGAGAGAGAGAGAGATAGTGCGACAGAGAGAGAGTGAGAGAGCGAGAGAGGTTTCCTAGTAAAAACAGCCACGTCATTTTCTCCACAATATAATATATATATATATATATATATATATATATTTAAAATGTATATTTTACAAAGGGTTCTGTGAATCGACAAAAAAAAAAAATAATAATAATAATAATAATAATAAAAAAATGTATAACAATACAAATCATGGAAATGGAACTCAAAACTCAATTCAATATGCATAAAAATACATTTACTTTTTTGGTCGCATAGATATGTACAGTATAGGTGCATAGATATTATTTATCGTATTATTCGGTAATGATATTCGATAGTAATATTATTATTGCTAGTGTGCCCGTGCGAATATTTCGCGTTTGTTAAACAAGCTAAACAGCAAATATGCAAAAAAAAAAAAAAAATTAAAAACCGACCGGTAGGCAGATAAGTATATTCGTCGCATTCAAACCAGCGTAATGCAAATCCAGCCCGAAAACATAATATAATTATTGTTGCGTTTAGGTTTTTTGTTATTATTGTGTTTTTATCCGTGCGAGATTATTTAACATTTAAAGTACCATTAAGTCAACAAATGTTCTACCAGAACACGACGAGTGAGCATTTTTATTGTGAATCTCGTCTAGTTTGTGAAACGACTCCGGGGCCAATGATTAGACCTAAATGTCTAGTTGAAAATTGATTGGGGAGGGGAGTGTAGATCATAGCAAGATATAAAATACATCGGGCAATTTTGTACTCAGAAGATCAGTAAACTGACAAGGTTATAGCACTGATCGTGGTTCCTCCCCCCCGGAATATATAGCCGGAGGAATTCAGAAATCGACAAAATCAAAACCAAAGTGTCATCGTTTCCCGTCAGTTTTTTTTTTTTTAATTTTTTGGAAGTTGAATGTCTAGACAAAAGAAAAATGCTCAAACAAAGTGCGCTCGGCTGGCGATAAATTCGCATCTTTCAGGGTACGGCGACGTGAGAAAATCGGAGCATTATTTACTAAGAGCACGAGCGTTTCGCGAGGGGAAAAAACACACACGCGCGCACACACACACACACACACACACACACACACACTGACGCGTCGTCTTCGTAAAAAGATTAATACAACTTTCTCGCCACGCTCGAAATCTGCAAAAGTCGTTTCCCCGTTGTTGATGTTATTGCGCGGCGTTTACACAATATTATTAAGTTATCTTTTATTATTGCAGTTGACATTTTTTATTAGCTACGTACAATAGCGTATGATAATATAATGTAGGTACGTGTCGTTATGATACGGGGTGCGTATACATTATAGATACGAGTTCGGGGTTATTAAAAAACGTCCCGTCACATACAACGCGTCGTACGGACGCGTGTTCAATCCGAACGATTTCAAAACGCGTCGCGCGTACGGGATTAATATCGTAATAACATCCGTTTTCAGAAAAAATTATAAAAATGATGACGTTTAATTTTTACTCGGTTAGGTTATATATATATATGTATAAATATACAGTACGAGTACATATTATAGGCGTGTATAATAACGTTGTATTATCATGCGCGTATTATAAACCGAGTAAAATAATATATTATTATTAACTATGTACAACGTAAATAAATTGTTTTCCGTATTGTCGTGATTATTATGTTACGCGTCTCGGCATTTGCCGAGTTATGGCCGCGAACGACTTCGAAACCGGCTATTTTTCACCCGCGAATACTACTCTTGGCGCGTTTTTTTTTTTTTTTTAACCGCGAACACGTTTCGTCCGCGCCGCAAAACGAATATTATTATATTACGACTGCATCCAGTGCGCACGTATAATACCAATCTTAATAATAATATATATATATAAATTTACGTGTTTGTGTGTGTGTGTGTTTGTGCGCGCGTGTGTGTGTGCGTGTTTGTGTGCGTGTGTGTGTGTGCGTGTGAGCGAGCGCGCGCGCGTGTATAGGTACACGCGCCTATAATACAATAATACACCTGTATAATAGCCGTATAACATACGGTACACATTATTATTATGCATCTATCGTGTACGATTTGTATTTTTTTGTTTACTTTAATGTTTAGATTCTGAGCGAAGAATGTATTGGTCTTCCGACGATTTGTTTATGCTTCCCGGAAAGACCCGGGAAACACGCAGAGGAATGACCGGGAAAATTTACGAAATGTATCATTTTCGAATCGTTGTTGTTACGGTTTTTTAATACGTCGATGGTGACCCGGCAATGGGGGTCTAAGCGACACAATTCATAGTTTTCAGGAGAGTCAAAAAACATTTATTCGTGGTTTTAACATTTTAGATCTCGAGCGGATGGAAGGAGTTTAGGATTTTACAAAGATGTTTATTTATTTTTTTTTTTTCAACATTTTTTCTACCGGAGAACTTGCTCCGATTTTTACGTGTAAAACCTTTTCTGAATGGAAAGAGTTTTCTCATCAAATGCGAAATACCGAAAAAAAACGGAAAACTGTACGAAATAAATGACTACACCATTACGATTCTTTTTTTCTGTGGACAACATTTTACTAGACACATTGTTCTAACTTAAAACGATAGTAATTTTTCTAAAAAGAAATTTCACTGGTGAGGTACTTTATGGAGCTCAAAAGTTTTCCCAGCAAATGTGAAAAACCTGGAAACACATGGGAAAATCGGTACAGTAAACAAATATTATTAAAGATAATATTATATAAAGCCTATTTAATTATTTCCCATAATATGACATATAAATATATATGTTTGTTAGCGATGGTTATTCGTTGCTAACAAATTTACATAAATTGCCTATAACAGTGGCTGCACTGATCCTCATTATCATAGGACGTCTTTTTTTTTTTTTTTTGGGTAACATTAACCGTTTTCGGTTGGAATAGGGAATTTATTCATTGAATAGTTACATTTTTTTTTTTTTTTTTGTACTTCCTTAATATGGATATGCATTGTTGATAAGATTTTATTTTCATTTAGACCATATAATTGAGAAGACAATATTAAAAATGTCGTGTATACCCCAAAGTTAAAATTCAAATTTTTCGCTAAATAATGGTCATAGTTGTTTTTGTGCATCCGCCAATGGACGAAACACGTATTTTTTCATCCAATAGTGAAGCCGTGTCGTTTAGACCCTTTTGCCCTGTCACCGTCGACATGTAGAATCGTGTTCCGCTCAGAATCGTTTTTCGTTAACAATGATAAATTGTATGCATTGAGTTTCCCGTTTATACCTTCCCGACTTCTCATCTACAACAGTGGCTCCCACCCGACGTACAAAGAATGTCCGTTTGTTTTTTTTATTATATAGTTTCTACTAATAAGCTTTCGTTTTTATCTAGCACTCGAAACGATATACGTATATATAATAAATATAGCCGATTAAGAGTTATGTGGAAAAATTTTTTTTTATGTTTTTTTTTTTCCAAAAAAGGAAAAGAAAAATAAGAAACGTCTGATTACCCATTACCCGATGGATGGGATTGTACAATGTTACACTAATATTTACTAAAAAATAATACCGCTTCAAAGGATTATTAAAATATTATATAATTTCGCGAACGCGTTGGAAAGAGTTTTTTAATATAATAATATTCCTGGATTTTGTTTTTATTTTTATACGATTCGTTAAACAAGATTTGAGTTTGGCGTCTATGTTTATATAGACACCGAGTCAAAAATACTGGCACGATCAATACGATATTATTATTCTTCAGAAAAAATGTCACTATTATAATTTTCGGGAGCTGAAATTGTATCGAAAAAAAACCGCCCGTGAGCTACTCGCGTCACTGGAGTCGTCTTGCAATATTTATGCTAGTTTTTCGTGATTGCAAACCAGTGACCCACCTAGAGGAGGGGAGATTTTTTAAACTTATGCATTATTTTGTAATCACCGATCGATTTTTTCGTTGAAAATTATCTGTACATTTATATTGGTACAATGAAGTCTGACCTAAATGCTATAGCGTTTTGGTCAGACTTAATTTTCGACCCGATCGTCGATGACGATCAATGAACAATAATAATAACTGTCGACTGTCGATGTCATTTTGACGATTCAGTCTATTTGATTTTGCCATAGTGAATATTTTACGTACGTCTACCTATCTGAATTCAATTGTTAGTTTAAAAATCCAGGAGAATTGAGTTTATACAAACGGGTATGGTGACGGTGGTAGTTGTAATGGTAAATAAAAAGTACATATTAGTTTATAGTTTACCACTAATACGTTAACATTTGTATAAAAGAAGAATAATGGAAAGAAGCTGGCATTGCGGTAACTGGAACTTTGGCAACAGACAGGAACAGATTGACATACATTTTCGGTCTGGCAAAATCATTAAGACTGGCCCTCTATGTACATAATAGAGTATTGCAGTGTTACAATTAGTGTTGAAAATTGTATAATGTCCAATTTTTCGTTCAGTAAATCCCATTTTGTGTTGATCGTTTTATTATTAAAGTGAATTGGGCTATTATAAAACTTAAAGGCAAGATTGATGGCGTATTATTTATTAGACGTTTGCTACCTCCGTGTCTCGCTTAATAATTAAAATATCGAACAAAATATCCGATTTTAAATATTAGCTGTAATATGCGCTGTGCTGTATCGTGTGTCGTAATAGTGTCCGGGTGTTCTACCGGACAAATTCGGCTCTGACGACAGACAACGTTGAAATAAAGGAAATAAATAACGACATTAGTTTTCGACTATAGTTTTAAAAAAAAAAAATGATTGTGTACGTCATAAAAGCTTGAACCGTTTCTTTTGACTGATAACGCGTATCAATCGTCAGGTACACTCGGTCGGCCGCGATTGAAATCCATCAGTACAGTCCCGACAGTCTCCGTTTTCGGGAAAAATCCGACAAATAGCAAATAACGAACGATAATATCCCGGTAATCGGTAGGATATTTCGCGCGTTCGTTTACCCGTTTGGCCACCGGAACCGTAATCAACGGACAAAATATCCGGCGGTCGTGTACTACAGGTACGACTGCGTGAGACGCACAAGAGAAAATAATGTTAAATGTTTGAATGTTAAATATTTTCTACGTATAATAATAATATGCGGTAGGTACGATACAAAGATTAAAAATAAATAAATAGAAAAAAAAAAAATTACGGGCTGATTATTACTATTAATAACGCCGGCCGCGTCTCATATAAATCGTCAATTTTATTCGACGCGTTTCTGCATAAATTATAACGTACGAGCGCAGAAGTGTTTGCGCATTCGCACGTACGCATCTATATAATACTGCGGTTATAATATACGGGAATATTATTTTTACATTTCCTGTTACGTGTGATGTGATATTATTGTATAGCAGCAACATTATAATATTATAAATTACGGTGGATATAATAAATTCACCGTATATATGTAAATATTTTATTGCCTTATTAAATCATCATCATTTGTAAATTTGCCATAATCTCGGATAATAATCTGCTGCGGGAATCCGCGTGTCGCGCGGCGTTAAAAATTGATTCTAATATTTAAAAACTAGCCGGTCGGGTGTGCTGATCGGACGCGCACTATTTTCGCATTTTTTTTTTTTTTTATATTTTTTAGGATTTGTCGTTTACACGGGCAGACGACACGCATATTATAATATGTATACGGTATCTCGTTATAGAAGTGATAAAAACTCCCGGATAGACGGACAGACGACAGACCTTATTTCCGGATAATTCTGAATACTGTAGTTCAAATGTTGACGAAAATCGGGAAAATTACGACATTTCAAAATATGCACTTCACTTGTCCTTTTTCGTTAGCCTATCGTTGCATATACAGATATAAATCAAATTACTTTATGTATCCTACTTTAACCGACTTTCTACCAAAAATAGTGGCACGCCCGTCCCCATTATCAGCTCTATTTTGTTATTATGTTTTTATGCGCACACGATTATTTAATCTTTAAAGTACCGTGAAGTTAACAATTTTCCTACCAGAATACGGCAAGTGGGCATTCTTATCAGTATCAGTTGGTATTCTTATTTTTTGTTTTTAAATACTTCTAAGGCTTTTTGCACGCTTCCAACAAGTTTTTCCTTCTTCGCTAAATCCATCGTCCGTTTCTATTAGATCTTTTACGACTATATCCATCCCTCGTTAACAGAATAACCCCTTGGACGCTTTTTGGTTGAGTTCTTAGTCGATACATTTCGAGTAAGGATTCCGTCTCACAAGTTTATTAGAAGTAATAAAAAGTACATAATAGTAAAAGTATATTACATTATACTTCTCACTTGGCCCAGAATCTAAAAAAATAAAAGAAATAAATTAATGTCTGCGTCCATTACAATATTATTTTTGATGTTACGCAATTATATTGAGCAAACTATTTATTATACACAAACCGCACATGAATTACGTGTGAGTTATACTACATAAAATGTTATTACCCTTTACAATAATTATCTAAAAACAAACATTCGAACGAATATTATCATTACGATGTTTGTCTGCTGAATATGAGCGTAAACATTTAATATTTGATTTAAATTTGATTGCGATTTTTCAAACGGTAAAATTAATCGGAACGAACTTTTGTTTTTATAGTTGTCTATAGGTACACGTGTAGATGACCATGGCAAGAAATAAAACGGGCCACTTGGTACATAATGAAAAATTATATCTACTAATAATTTTATTTAATTTGAACGAATTACAACAAAAAAAAAAAAAAAAAAAATCAAAATCGAGGATAATACCGTACTACGTTTTATCCGGTTTTACCAAAGAAAACATAAAATCTTTCAGAAAAGGTGTTGCACTTGAAAACTTGAGCAAAATTGCTGGTAGAAATTTTGTTTAGGGATAGAAAAGTACATCACATCGTATTCAAACCAATAAATTATTCTAATTTGTTGGACAACTTATATAATTTTTTTTTTGTGATGGGAATTTTGAAATTTTTACTTATTTATTCGCTCCTCCTATTGAATTTAAATCATAACCACCACTGGGTAAGATCATAGTACGGTGAAAAAACACAAGTATCATAACATACGTTACATTATTATTGTTTTATTTAATGTCTGACAAAATAGGTAAAGTAGTCATCTGATTCGTATTTTCTGTGATAATGAGATTTCATGATTTTCCATTGTGTTATTCTACTATCTTTACAAGTGACTTTATTTTATTAACTAGAAACTTCAACATTTATTTTGATTTGGACTTTTATAAACTTATGAGAAAATACATTTTACCACCATGTTTCATAATTTATAACACATTTATCTCGAATTCGATTTAAAGTTCTTTCCGTGTGTACCCTTCAGCTATTTGACAATTTATAATTATAAAAATCGATGGCCGACAATAATTTATGAACATCAAAAGTTTTCAATTCAAGCAGTTTTACTCACGATGAAACAAGATGCTTAATTAAATAGTATGTAAAAACCAAAAAGTTTCAATGTTTAAAGCAATTAAAAAAAAGGAAAATTTTCATTAACTATTCAAAGTTTCAGATTTAATGATAAATAATAATATTGTTTTGAAGATTGCTTGAATTAAAACGTTAAAATACAGTATTTTTGTGTATCGTAAAATAGTAGGTAGTCTTTTTTCGGAATAAAATCAATTAGACAATAAATATAAATATATGAATAAATTATGCAATAGTGTTAGCACTTTTACATAACAGAACACACATTGTACTAATTAAAAGTTTGTGCATGTACAAAACCAAAAATTATGAAAAAATTCAAATTTTTCCCATTTATAATATAAAACCATTAATAATGTACCCCAAATGCGCAAAATAAATAAAAAATTCTACGAGAAAGTTTTACCATAATGTTTGTGATTAGTGCAAGATTTTCGGTAGAAATGTTGTTTACAGACATAAAATTAAAAACACACATCGTAGTAAATCAAATACATAGAATCATGCGTGCATCAATTTGCTCAGAATTTTAAAAAAAAAGTTGTTTTTTTTTTTATACGTTTGTAAAGTTGATAGAATAACAAAAAAATATCGGTAACTAGATATTATTTAGACACATATTTATTTATAATAAACTTATACGTATATTGTAATACGGTCTATTTGCTTTGAAAAAAAACTCCAGTACAGTTAATAAATTCTCTCCCCCCTTTTTTTTTTTTATTGTTAGTTTTTCGAATATAAACGTCTACATCAATACGGTAAGTTTAATAGTTTGGGACTCGTTGGAACTACATCCAATTAAAATATATACCCGATTATATTATATACATAACATATTAGTCGTACATAGAAGACGAGATCAAACTATTCGATATACTCGCCAGAATAAAATAATAATATAAGATAAGATATTAAGCGTTATTACATCGAGCGTGCAGGGTATGGTAGGTAACGGTACGCCAAAAACGTTAAGAAAGTTGTAGACCCCTATAGTACCCCTCTACTCTTCCCCCTGTTAATAAATCCATGGCCACGCCATTCAGTACGTACGCAATACACAGAAGAGACAGAAAGCCGAAAAAAAAAAAAAACAATGTTTTTAAAACTTAGCTAAAAACACCGTGCATTGATCGGTGAAAAATATGCGTGCGGCACAATTATAACTGTCCCGTGGGTGAATTTTTGTCCTTTTGTTTAACCTATATCATGCGTCGTGTGCTCGTTTATTATATTATTTCATTATTAACCGCCAACAAATAAAAGAATTACACGCGATCGATCTGTGGTGAACGGAAAAAAAAAAACGAAAATCTTGCAAATACATCGTTCTCAGAATTACATTTGCCATCGGACTTATGTACACAAAAAATAATAATATTATTTTCTCCGTTGACAATAATACAAAAAGTGTAATGATAATAATATGTCTGTTATCGTGTTGACAGCTAAAATCCATATGCTTACAAGTTACACACAATATAATATGATGTTAAACGAACGCCGGGTGAAATAATAATTTTACGTTTTCAAAAATGACATGTTATGTATCGTATAATATCCGCCGACGAATTATTCGGGGATTCTGCGTCCCTCTGCAGAAACGCACCACAATGATATTATTTTATTTGCAACCACTCGGATGAGTTTAATTGCATGAACAGTATTATTTTTTTGTCATATGAAACCGGCGTACCGAACCTAACGTGCATACCACACAGCATATATACATACAGAGTGAGTCTTTTATCATGTTATATTAAACGATCAGTTTATTATCCTTCTCTATATTATATTCCGGTTTAAATTCTAAATTCTAATTTCCGTTCAAACTTATACATGGCAAATCCGATATTATAACGTGTTGAATTACACGTAATATCGAATTTTTGTTGAAAAGCTAAAACGAAAACGCATTAATGTGATGTAGATGTATGGAGTCGTGACACAAATTCGAAATTAGTGTCAAAATAATGCTCGATACATTATGTATAATGATAGAAAAAAAAATCCAAAATGAAATTTACTAAAACTCCCCCTGGAATATGGTTACACAATCAACCTGTATACTCTATCGCTTTTACTACGTATTTTTATTTTGCTAATAATATATTATATCTGTACTACAAGCCTTTGCCAGTGCACAGCAGTATCGACCTAAAAATAAAAATGTGTCATCCCGTGGAAATATTTGATTATAAAATATTATTTCCCCCGAGTCCCCTAAATCAATACACGATCAGAAATAAATTGTGAACATTTTAATTTTCGTATTTTAAGGGCGCGTATTCGTGTGAACCCTACTTTGGAAGGTGCATTTCCCATTTAAATCACTTTCAAAACACGAAGAACAAACCGTGAAATGTTCAACGTAACCGATCGAGAGGCTACAAACCCCTATAAATAGGTATCTACCGCTATAGCATTTTGGTGATTCACAACTCTATCGCAATAAAAATACACATTGGCGCGGCGAAAATACATTTTAAATATTATGAGTACAAATTGTTAAAAAAATTACACACCCACTTCGCTCACATCTACCCCTTCCACATGTTTCTAGGGCTAAGCAATTTCATTATAGGAAATCACTTATAGAGTTTACGGTAAAAAAAAAAAAAAAATGTAAAATTAATATTATCAAATACAACCGTTATTAAAAATTAAAAAAAAATATACACCTACAACAATATATCATTATTTTTTTTTTATTAATTTTTTAATAATCGCCTGTCAGCATGCCTAGGTATAGCTCAACAATTACCTACATTATGATAACGTATATGATACTTTGACACGGAGGTAATATACGTATACTTTTAATAACACGAAATTACATATTTCTTATCCGCATTAAAACACTATAAACGATTTTTCATTACAAACACGAATGTCTCTTAGAGCGTTTTTAGTTTCCGCCACTTTATTGCACTTTATGTATTCATTGCCAATAACAGACGTTTTTCGCGGTCACTTTTTGTTGAATTTTCCCCCAAAACAGAGACCATTTTACCGCGCTATGTTTGCTATATGAGCATATTATAATATTATATAATATATTGATTTTGCTATTTTTGAATAATTTAATTATATATTATAGTATTCGGTTGTTTTCAAAAGTATTCAGTCAAAAATTTGACTCGTGGATGAACTATGTTACTTAGGAATGTTTTTTTTTTTTTTTACTTTTAGAAACTAACCTATAATAATAATATAATAATCATTTTTATTATTATTTTGTTTTTAACTCAACGATTTTACCGGAGTTATTAAAAAATTACGTGTTACGGCGCGTACGAATTTTCTGAACATTTCATGGGTATAATATAATATCGAATATTGAACCAACAGTTCATAATTTATTAGCGCGTTTAAAGTTCAGACGAGTATAGGTGCGCGTATAGTGCGAGGGTACTAAAAAAATATTCCCCAGCCATTCCACTCCAATACATGAACTTTAAATATGTTAATAAATAATAAACCGTTGGTTCGATACCTGTCTATTCGATATTTATGTCTATACATATAATATGTATAAACGTGGACATATTCAGAAAATCGTTCTACACACTGATTGCCTGCAAACTGGGAGACAATCTGGGAGACAATCTGGGAGCAAACTGAGAGGGAGGGCGTTGCAAACTCCCAAACAGCACATCCTCATTGTGACTAAAGGTTTCGTTTGGGAGATCTGTAGAGGTTTTTAATGCCAAAAAAACCCGTCCTCCTCGTGCAACAACGCGATTGTTGTATCACTTCAATAATTAACTCCACACAAGACCGCTCGAAATACCGGGTCCGAGCTGATTTGGTCCCTGGGGAATCGTTAAAAGTGTCCAAAAATAGCGGAAAATAAATATAAAACAGATGATACAATGCGACGCAACAGTCTGTACCGAATTCGACAAAAATATTTGAAAAAATGTCCGAATCGCGATAAAAATATTATCATCACTCTGTATATACAGCAACCATATACTTTACAATAAATGTATGGTTATAAAGAATATCAGTTATTAGTATTAAAGTAATTCAATATTTTTTACATAATTTTATGCGAGTATATTATGTTCCATTGCTGCCAAAAGGAGAGTATTATTACGAGTTTATTTTACATCCTGTTTTTGTATTTTCCGCAAAATAAACTTATTATATTCAAATTTCAACTATACCTATATAATACACGTCATAGTATACATAGGAAATATAATAACATAAAGTGACTCATTTCTCTTCACCGAACGCTGCAACTCTGTGAAAACTTTGTTTTTTTTTTTCGTTTTGTATATTATTATACATTATTTCGGCCACAGTAATAAAAATTATACAGAATGTATAGTATTTTGTTTTTTTTTTTTTTTGTTTATTTATTTGTTTATTTAATTTTTTCTTTTTAAGTTTTTGTATTTAAAAAAAAAAAAAAAAAACTACAGTAATACACCGAGGGACGGAAATAGAGAGATCTTATAAAAAATATTACTCGGCATTTATGCGCGTATGACATCGTATTGTCGAATTAGGTAAATAATAGTTTCGTTATAATGAAACCCGCGCGTTGTTTGATTTTGATTTCAAACGGATAGGTATGCGTTCCTACATTTTTCCTCGGAGTAATTTTATTTCGTTTTTGTTTTTTTTACTAACATAAAATATAAAACTCTTAAATAATATAGTACTAAAAGAGAGAGAGAGAGAGAGAGAAAGAGAGACTTTCACTATAAGTATATAAAGTATAATGTAATATATTATAAAAGAGCAAATTCCCGTATATTTTCCCGGTTAATATACATTATAAAATGCAAAAAAAAATAATAATCAACGATAATACTTTTTTTACAGTATAAACATCTTTAATAATATTTTATTATAATTTTTCCCCCCCTCCACCGGAATGCCAGGTATTTATTATACATACACACAGTTTATTAACTCGAACGTTATTGAGTTTTTTCATTTTATTTTTTTTTGTTTTTAATTAATATTATTATACGTATATAAGATAATAATAAGCAACGCGCGTGCGCATATAACAAAGTTATAATTTATTAATCTGGATGTAAAAAAAAAAAAAAAAAAAACGCGCAATATTCAAATGAGAAAGAACGTAATTGTAATAATTTTATTTTCGCGATACTCCGGGGGAAAAAAAAATAATACAATTTCGGTATTATTAATTAAGAGTATTTATGCGCCGAGCCATTAGGTATTTAATCGAGTATAATTAAATTGTCGGATAATAATATTATAAAGCTTCCCCGTTTCATTGAAATAATATTGTGTTCGAGTGTAATTTATATTACAATATAGGTACGTTATTAAATATTCTCTAACCGAACAAAGTCGAAGCGTTTTCTTGCCGACTATATTACAATATTGAACATGTTGTGTTCTTTTTCATTCGAAAATTAACGATTATTATTAAAACGAACCAACAATAATGTACGGTCGGTATATTAGTGACGGAGATAATCCGGATTTGCCGAAATTGGATAATCCGAAATTATTCGAAAATCGATTTAAAATCGGTATTTTGACGTGGGTCTCGCCTGTCCCCCACCTCCCATTGGCCTAAACGGGAAATTATAATTTGTTTCCATTCCATTATTGCTTGAAAGACGTATTTTCAGCTCATTTCACACGGTTTACTGCAATAAAACTTGTCATACGAATTCTAAGATCGGCCATACTAATTGCGTTCTAAATATTGAAATGAGAAACGAAAAGTTTCAAATGAGAGCGGGACCCCAACGTAAGTGTTTGAAACTTTTGTTTGGGTTCTTTTAGGCAATTTTCATACAATTCAAAAACTAATCGTGATAATACACTTTGGCACCCAAAATTGGAATTCTCGCGTTTTTAAATCCGAAATCAGGATTTATCGAATTGTCAGATTTTCCGGATTCATGTTACATTACTACAGCATAATATTATTATCATTCTTGGATCCGTTTCGACAGCAGTTCAATTCAAATTTACCGCGCCGTTATATCGTTACGTGTGAAAGTGTCATAATATTGTTGTTGTTACTAATTTTTTCAATTTCAAACCGCTTTGTCTTGCGGACTATCGGAACAAAAACAAAAATACCTCTCAATTTGTTATGCAAAACCACGTCGGGTATAGGTTACAGCCTTACAATGGAAAATTTACGAAACAAATGTTTCTGTGATTGTCAGTATCGAAATCACCTACAGTAGTTTGTGAGTACAGACTTTGTCCACAGAAACACCATGAACGCTTCGAAATTGTATCAACATCCTAACTAAAAAAATAATAAAATATGTTGTTTACAAAGGCGCACAATTGAAATGGACTAATCGCAAACGGTTAATGCTTCCTAGGTGCTGAAACGGATACCAGAACACTTATATGCGTACGGTCAACCACCGTATTTAGGACATTCGTGTCATATCGTTACTACACTCAAATTAGTGCAACCCGGAGGATTTTTTTTTCCACAGAAAGATCGAAAAGTAACAATAGTTAACGTTCATATTTGGAGCGATAAAACGCGCAAAATATTTGTCTAAACGGAAACGCCTGTTTTTAACATTAGATTCAGATATAGGTATACGGTTTTTTTTCAAGCAACGATACTCTGACTGGTATGATTTTGTGATCAGTCCCTTAAATTGCATATTCAGCTATCTAAAGTTTATGGAAAAAGTATAATATTACCTTGATTTTTCAAAAAATTTAAAACTTATCAAAATTTCTTCGGTAATTTTCGAGATAGAAAAAAAAATAAAAAAAATAGAAGTCATTTATTTGAACCATAAAAAAATACATAAATTATAGGTATTTCCGTTTAAGAAAATAAGTTTATAAGAAGTATAAGTTTATTTACGATATTTTCGGTACACCGACAATCAGTTATTCAGTTGTTTTGATTATTTCGGTTTTCGGTTGTCTAATAAAACGAACAGATAATATTTATATACAAGTTTATTTATAGATCTACATGAAAATCTTGGAAAATTATTTTTATCGAGTCGTTTGAACTCGTTATCGAATTGTCGTTTGAATGTGTACTATACTGATTATCAAGTTTGATTGTCCATTCGTTCAGTGAATTTTTGAATCTAAAATTATTCGTGTTATTCGTTATGTACAGTCGTGAACGTTCTATCGTTTTATACTACTGCAGTACTACGTATTTTACATAGCTATTCGAAATTTGATCATTTATTCGTTTTTTTTTTTTTCGCTAAAAATCGGAAAACTAACTCATAATTTATTTATAGAATAAATTTCTTATTCATTTTTTCGAATTCTTAATAATCATATCAAAACGAATTATTAAGAAGACAGAGGATCTATTGTCTAAATAAAAATGAAATAAAATACTATTTAAAAAATACACTCATTGCAATGTCATTTTTTTAATTTCCGAGCTATTATTATGAATAACATGTATAGGCATTTGTTTAAGTCGTTTTCGCATTATTTTTCCAAGGACATTGTTTGCGATTTTTAGCATTAAAAGCCCAGTCCTAATAATAATTATCGAAACACGAAAATCAAATTAACAATATTATACTCTTACTACTGCCCAGCATACCTGCATAGGCAAATGTATAATAATAATATATTGCTTTTCTTATTTTATTTTATACCTTGTTATATGCTCTAATAGTATATACTTTATTACGCCGTAACATATAAGGTATTAGTGTACTGCAGAGACGCAACGAGGGAGGTGAGTCGGTGACATCGTCACTGTAATCCTGCAGCAGTCTGGACGTGCGCTTTTTATTAAATTTTTAATTAATAACACGTATCAGGTATGTTATGTTGTATACGTGCGGGCTTTATGCAGCCGATTATACATCGATAATGAAATAATAATAAATTATAATACAAATTAAAAACGGCGCACAAATATTAAGCAATTTCATATGCGTGGCGTAAACTATTTATTTCGGACACCGAACAATGATAGATTGTTCCGCAACGCACCGGCAGCAGCTCAGCTGACCGGGCGATATGTTTTTTTTTTTGTTTATAAATTATCTTGAGTTTTCGTTTTTTTGTTTTTTTATATTATTATTATTTCTAGGTCGGGATATTTCGTTGTTTACGTTATAATAATATTATAAACTCTACGTTATAATGCCGCGGCTATAAGTTACAGTTTCGGTGTGTCGCAACTTCGCAAGTACCTATAAATATAGGTTTATAATATATACGTGTACGTACTTGCCTATAATATTATACGTTATAATGAGGGAGACGTGCCAAAAAAACATAAAGGATTTTAGCGTATAATACAACGTTATAATATGTATGTATATATAATACAATATAATATAATATATATATATATATATATATACGGTTATGTTATTATATATTTAAAAGGGTTGTAACACATTTTTTATACGTGTTAAAAAATATAAGTTAATATCGCGCCTATATACGCACCTGTACGTATAGTAATATTTCCGAAGCGCTACTATAGTATGTAATAATATTATAGTACGGTTACATTATGTATATTATTATAGGTACATTCTATTCCGAAACCCACGCCGAATTATAAAGTTTACTTGTATTATACTGCGTCTATTACATTGGTGTGTACGGTCTTGCGAGGGCATGTTTAAATATTCAGCTATAATACACTCGTACGTTGTACACCGTAGTCTTTAATTTAGATTGAATCTTATACACGGTTACTGCGTTTAAAAAATTAAAAATACGCATGCGACGGGGAAAGAGAAAGAGAGAGAGAAAGAGTGAGAGAGAGAGAGAGAAAACGCGCCGGTAATTACCGGATTACATGCGAATCATTATTATGATTAGGTATTACGCAAACAAAGACAAATTATTATTAATTTTTTTTTTTTTCCCCCGTGTTTTGGACATGACCCAAAATTGAAATTTTATTTTTATAAAACGTAATCGAAACGTTTCGGTTTTTCAATTCGTATGTTATAATAATTTATCCGGAAATATAGAATTACACTCTGGTGACGGCCGAGGAGTATTATTTTTTTCCGTTTCTTACATACACTGATATTATTATATATTATGTTCGTTTCGTCTTTTCACAATAAAAATCGATTAAACGTTATAACAATGATAATATAGCGGGCCGCGCAATAAGTGCAAGAGGAGTGCAGCACTGCAGGACTGCAGCAGGAGAAATGCAACACACGCAATTATCAATATTATAATATACGGCGATTGAATAACAATAGCGTTGCGAGTTTATTATGTTTAATGGTCTTAATAATATATTAATATGTTGTTCGAGCGATCCTGCAATTATTATTAATATGGTACTACTTGAGAGGTTGGGGGTTATCTTGGCGACCTAGTTTGGCAGAACTATTAAAATATATTGTAATATACGGTACATTACTGTTAGCTTAATCTATAATACGAAAGCAATTATTATTATTATTATTATTATTATTATTTGACAATAATTTTAATAATTATCACGGTTCGAGACGAACGAAATATACGTCAATATACACTGAGCGTATTCGATCGAATATCGTCTGTGTGTGCTGTATATAGCTGATACAGGCCCGCTATTCGATTTTAACATTCAAACGCGCGCAGTATCCAATGAAACACTATAGCGCATTTTATTCGAATGAATTGAATATTGATTATATACACGCAGGGTAAAAGACACTTTTAATAAAATAGAAAACCGAAAAGACACTTTTTTTCTTCAGAAAACAGTGTTTTTAAACGTAACGATTTTGTTTTACACGGTGAAAAGTTTGAATTCAGTAAAATATTGAATTTTTAAATGTATTGAGCAAAATCAATTTATTTTTTAAACATATAATAACAATCACGTTCAAAATATAACGGATAAATCGTCTATACTGCACTCGTACTGTGTAACTCAAGTGACTCTTTTGATTTTCTTTCCCAGTACCGTTTATATGTTACGGACATATTATACAATTTAGGCGTTTGTTATAATGACCAGACCAGAAGCGCAGCTAAGAAGAAGGGGAAAAAGAGAACTATAGTGTACCCCATGAGTCGTATTTTTATGGTTTTTTTACAATTTGAGTGTCAACTAAGTTATTGGTCATTTTTTCTTCTACTTAAAATGTCCTAAAAGAACATTTTCTCCACTGAACCGTATATGAAAACGATTTAAAGAGAAGCAGTATTCCAGAAAATAAACTCGATTGGTTAGCTATAAAATTGTTTAACCGATATAAATAAAAAAAGAAAGGTTAGATAATGGGGACGCGTGCAAACACTATTGTAGGTGGGAAGTTGGGAAGGTAAGATATAGACGGGAATTTAATGTATATCTGTAAACAACAATAAACCATTGTTTACGAAAAAACGATTCAGAGTGGAGTTCGATTGATAGTGATGCTTTGTCAACAATACGTATGTCATTTTTTAGTAAAATAATTTAATAGGCTTTATATATTTTCTTTAATAAAATGTGTTTAATATCGTACAACTTTCTTCAGTTTTCCTATGATTTTCCAGGTTTCCCATGTTTTACCCCGGTTTTTCACATTTTCTGGGAAAACTCTTGGGAAAATCAAAATATGACCTCTCTAAAGTATCTCTCTAGTGAAATTATTTTATAAAAACATTGCTATCATTAAAAATTACTGGTAGAAAAGTTGTACGGGAAAAAAAATCGTAATATTATACTAATATATTTCGTACATTTTCCCGTTTTTCCTCCTTTCTTTTCAGTTTTCAAATTTATTGAGAAAACTCTGATATCGAAAAATGACCTCTTTAAAGTACCTTTTTACGCCGATTTCCTTTCATAAAAGTTACTACACACAGAAAGCCAAGCTTTCTACTTTCTGGTAGAAAAGTTGCGCACAGATAAAAAAATAAAATAAACACATTTGTAAAACTATAAGCTTTTTCGCTCCACTCAGAATTTAAAATATGATATTATTTAGAATGATATAATTTATGATTTTCCTCAAAAAATTTTCATAGGAAAATTCAGCTATTATTGAAAATAAGTGTACAAATAGACGTTATAACAAAGTAGTGGGAGTAAGCAATTGCTACCCTGATATTTTTTAATCGTGGTTACAAATTGATAAATACGATACTTTATGAGTTATTTTTAAAAAAGTACACTTTCTAACTTTTTTGGTAATATAATAACACTAATACACTTTATATTATCGGCTGTATTGAATTTGAACGTATAAAGATCACTCAATCGATTACTTATAATTCTAAACTTATTTGATGTATGCATTTCTACCTAATTCTGATGAACAATCGACTAAGACTTCCGCCCACTACTCCTTCATTTCATTATTCCATAACGGAATTAAAAATATTATTCAAGCTGCTTGTTACCCCATGATTTGATTTCAAATTACGCCTACGGTTACAAATAATATCAAAACATATATTATTTAGTCTTAGTTTAGTATCTGTTAAGTTATTTTTTTAATTTATATTTTAGTTTAAAGTATGACATTAAAATATATGTATGGATGAAAAAACTTTTCTAATTTTTTTGAGTGGGACAAAATTCTGCTCCCTCTTATTCTCACCCAAGTCTCAAGCAAAAACGTTTTTTTCCCAGTCTCAATTTAAAATACAGTTTACGTCATTGTAGTTCAAGCATTGTATAAAACGTCCCACGTACAGGGTTAAAAAAAAAAAAAAAACAATTTCTCGTTAAGAACGTATTTTATTTTTATTTTTTATATAAATACCATATTATGTTAATAGTTAATTATAAACAGAACTATACAATAATAATTTAAGAACAAAATATAATGTTACTTCTTTGCACAAAAGTAATAGGAACTACATAAACAAAATCTTCACTCTTAAGATTGTATTATTTGCTATTTTAATTTAATTTTTGAACGTTCAAAACACTTTGCAATGCTGCTAACATATACTGGGCAATATAGATTTTGTAGGTGTTATTTATTTATTTCTCACGGCGTTTAAGTGAATCAACGACTCAATTTATAACGAACTAAAGTAATATAAAGCAATAAACATAATGAAATTAACTGATTGTGAATAATAATAAAGGCAACTCTCTTAACAATAGAAACATAAAATCGACAGAGTTATGAATAATAAACAATAAATGAGAATAAATGCATTATAAATAATAAATATTAAATTAACGTTTTATTAACAACGAAAATAACCGTCCGTACTCTACTGTTCGCCCGAATTCGGCGCGTGTCTGTGGATAATACAATGAATGTAGTATTTATATTGTAATAATAATTTTCATTTTCATTATTGCAATGCCATAATTAATAAATATCTATCTTTTACATTTTACTTTGATATTGTGCAGCTCACGTGCGTACTTTTATTTCGAGTTTATTAAAAGTGGAAAAGTTTAATATAAATATTAATGTTCTGTAAAAAAAAAAAAAAGGTTGAAATATACTTACTACACGTTTAACGGAGATATACTGAATTAATTATACACAATTCAAATAAAGAACAAATTTAAAAAAAAAAAAAAAAAAAACAATGAAGCCAAATGATTATAGGTATATTTTGTATATTTTTTTGAATGAATATTATGTACGTTTTTCAAATTATTCGATTTGGGTGGCCAAGGAATCTAAGAACGATGTATACGTTTGCATATAAATGTAAGAAACACGATATTACAAGTAAAAAGCAATGGAACGGCTATATGCACGTCAAAACGCCATAGGCAGCACTGTATGCAATAACAATAAGTGTTGATTAAACAAAAAAAAAAAATTCAAACAAATAGTATGAAATAAAAAAAAAAAAAAATTCCATTTGTGAAAACTAAAAATACTATATTATCCAATTATATCTTACGCAGTAAATATATTTAAACCAGTATTTAAAAACACAATAATCGAATCTAATAAGTAGGGCAGAAGAGGGCCTTCAGTCCAATTAAAAGGGCTCTAATAATGTCCGTCGTCAGGATCTTTTTTGCGGCCCAGCAGACATTCCACGCCGAGACGATCAGGCATGACCAACTCATGGATGGCCGCATTTGCTCATGGCATTCAGTGGAGGATATCGTGTGCCACAAGGAGCAAGATGAGAGAATCAAAAAGGCCAAGGCGAAGGCCAACCGACGGGCTGCCGTATAACATACATCGCATGACCGTTCAAGCCACCTACATGCTCTCACTCCACCGGTCACGAAACATCACCACGAATAACACTCTAGAACTGGTCGTAAAAAGAAAAGGTCTCCGCCTAAACTAAGCTTACTAGGAGATGTTGAAGAACGATAGACATCTCCTTTATGTTGATTCATATAACTTAGAATTGTTTAGCCTTCTTACAACGGGAAGGTGTCAATTGTACATACGATAAGCTAATACAATGGCTAATACAAAGTAGACATGTTACAAAGTAAAATGGATAAATAATGAAATTACTAGCTTTGCTCGACACTGAGGCAAAACCTCTTATCGTATGCTACAACAAAGGCAAATCTATAATAAATTTATGTCAAGCGCATATTTTTGCATATTTAGATCTTTTACTCTTTGAGACATTAGTAGGTTTTTTATGTTTTTTTGGGAGTCTTTTGGGCTTTTTCGGACAATATATTAGAACAGAACATTTATCAAAACGATAATCAATAATAACACCATTAATGAATATATTAAAAACGTTTATTTTTAATGTCTGAAGAAAATTATCAAATTAAATTATATTGTATAAAAATCAATCAAATTCAGCAACCAATCGGGGAATTTAATAATACGAAGACAACTTAATTAAATAAATAAATAGTAAAAGTAAAAATGTCATAAAAGATGAAAATATGTTTTTTCATAATATGACCATGTTATGACATGCAACTAAATAATTAGGTTGGTAATTGTTTTTCTTATTTTAGATATTTTTTAATTAAATGGCTAGAAAGAAATTGTCAAACCTATTTTTAGTACCTATATATTTTAGAGTTTGAGAGTGCATATGCGCTTGTATGTTTACTCTCATGTCATCTGCACTACTAATAAGCAAGTTAATTATAATTAAAAATTGCCTGCGTACCGCCCAATGTGTACGATGGACATTTTATATAACACGAAAATTGTACACACTCTGCCCGTAACACAGAATAAATATCCAATATTTTGCGAACGAAAATCATCGCCGTTTTTATAAAGCCGTAATACAACTATCGTTTTTAACACTCCGGTATCTGTTCTATTTTAACCCGTGCTGATAATTATTATTATGTAGCGAAATAATTATAATTATGTTCCGCACGGAGGGGAATTATGTAGTTCGGTCGATCGCGGTCGAAAATCCGTCGTGTATTCAAATTAAAATTACATTTTTCGAATAGTTTTAAACGTGAAAATAATGTAATAATATATGAAAAAAAAAAAATAATAATAATAAAAAAAACCATGAGAACGGACTAAATCAACAAACTAACGGAGTGATCGAGATGATAACCGTCCCGCGGTCTCGGTCGATGGTCGCGCGATAACGCGACTTCTATAATATAATATTCATGTCGACAATTATCGCTTGTGAGTCGAAAACAAGTCTGCAGTCTGTATAATAATAATAATATGTAAAAGAACTAACGAACAGTGTTTTTTTTTTTTTCTTTTTTTTTCGACGACAGGAATTGAACAATTTCGAAACCTACGCGTTTTATGTACCTACCTTTTATAAATATTATAATAATATGTGGTTTTTTTTTTTTTTTTTTCGTAAACTGAATGGATCGCGTGATGTCCTCGGCATTATACTTATACATTATAATATCGCGTTTTTAGACGATTGTTTCCGCTGGCAGCTGCCGTTGATATCGCGGTCGACTACTGATTAAGAAGTAACCGCATACGAAACGGCGACGAGATCGCGAGAAAAACCATACGAGCGGCCGGACTGTCACGTATAGAAATTATTGAAGTTTAAAAAAAAAACCGAGTTCCGTCGGTTTTGTCCCGTATTTCAATCATAAATCGGTCTAAATAATTGTATTTTATAGTCGACAGAATATTTCTAAACTCTCCGTGTACTATTAATATTTTGGTATACGCGCCTAATTTTTTTTTTTTTTAGTATTGGATGGTATGAATGAATATTTTAATACTCATAATGTATTATAATATCTCCGTGTCAAATAATTCAACAACCGCAACCATATGCACCTACTACATAGTGACAATATGGGCGGACGGACACGATGGGGATATAAGGTGTTCTAAATTTATGTTTTGAAACCTGAAACCATCGCGTTGTAGTGGACAAATACATAATATGTGACGGTTTTTTTTTTTTTTTTTGGATTTTAAGTAAGTCTGCGCAAAATTTCTCAGCCGAGAAACACATTTCTGGGAGGGGTCATAGCACACTGTGCCAGGCCTCACCTCCAAATGTACACCACTGTTACCCGACGACGTATTTACACTGTTTATCCGAGTTCAGGATAAACGGTAAACATGTATAAACACGTGCGACTCGTCGTGGTTTTTCATCGACTAGTACCTATTAGGTTTTAGGGTTACACTTAGGATACCGTTACTTCCTCGGAACACTATCAGATTTTAACAAACGTGTAAGTTATGTTTTGTAAATCTCCTAAAACCAACTAGGATACTTTTCAGATAGGGGCTGTAGTTTCGCTATGTGGTTTTACTGTGTCGCCACAACAATCCCCCACAATTTCTGCAAACACATTTACAAACAACACCGGTAGGCATATGCTTGCATATTATTTTCTATTTTGCATTTATCTTTGATCTGTATACTAAAGATCGTTAGTACTATGTCCGGTTAGCCGCTACCAGGTGCTAAATTTTCTGCTAACCGTGGTCAGCTATCAACTAAAAACTCAGTTTAAAAGTCAGATAAACGAAAGCGTCCATGTTGGTAAGAATAGTTTTTAGTGTGATCGCAATAATAGATAATCAATAATAAGGACTACGTATTTATTGTATTGCTTATCTGAGCGGCGCGAAGAACCTGTGAAAAAAATGTCAGGCCTGAGCCTATTATGTTTGATGGGAAGCTAGAAGTATGAGTGTATGACCCGATTGACCTGATAGGTTCACCAAATTAGTGGACGACGTTTATTGTTTAGGGCTCGGAAGACTGTCGATTTGAGGTTCCTGATGTAGTTATGAGCGGACGTTGAGTTTTTGCAAAATAAAGCCCAAATGTTGTTGTGTGAGAAGTGATTGTAGATGTACGAAATTAGGTGGTGATTTGTTTGAGAGGTATTTGACGTGCGCACACAGGTATTCTGGACGGTTTCAATTTAAATCCAATCAGTTGGTGAGATGAGAGGTCTCCACGCAGGACCGAATTTGGAATGAAACGGTATCGGAGTAAACAGTACTGAACAGTACCGGATACCACACATCCACCGCGGACTCTCGTTGTCTTTTTTACAGTGTCGCGGACGTGTGTAGAGAACGTGAGATTCTGGTCGAAGGTTACGCTTAGGTATTTGACTTCCTTGGCCCCTGGAATGCGGTGGCCGGTGGCCTTTGATGGCGATTCGACGTAGACTGGCGGAGTGCTAATGTTGTTGAACAATACCTATACGTATTCGTTCTGTGTGCCCATATACTTAATGTCTAAACCAAAATGTAAATAAATTAGCTCGATTTATTTTACTCGATCGCTTATATTGTTATAATAAACGTTGTTTGATCAAGTATGTCTTGCATCCCTCTTAAATGCCTGTTGTCCATTATGGACCTTCTCCCTGACGAAAACAGTATTCTTTATACGCCACAGTCGCGGATAAGCATAACCGTCGCAGTGAAATTCAAAATTTGAACCGTCCCGCCATTGACTTGTGCATCTAGACGGAACAGCCCGAACGGATCAAGAGATATTGGCTGCTGATGTGATAAAGCCTAGTGTGAGAAAGCGCCCGAAGCACCCGTAACCCGATAAAGCCCGAGTGACGTGGAGGTCGAGGTCCTCGGGACGTCTTGTCAACCGCCTTCTCGGGTCCAGCGGAACCCTGACTCGCCTGCCGGCCCACGCATTGGTAATCCAGCGGTCCGTTCGTCGGATCTCCGTCGTGGGCTCGGTGCCGCCCGGGTTTTCGGTTTTCGCGCGGATCCTTTTTCTCTCCGAGGCGAGGGGATCCCCGAGTCCGTAAGGCCGGGAGACCCCGGGAGCTGTGGCCCTCCACTGGCCGATCCGGTTCTCACGCACGGCTCCTGTGTACCGGAGTGGTTTACGCAGTTTTCGCGCGTCGGGCCGAACTTACAACGACAATATAATGTACGCGGAGAACAATAAAATAATAATTTATAATTCGCGTATACAGAAAAAAAAAAAAAAAAACAATAACGTTAAATTACCGACGTCGGCGCGTAGCGGCGCATTAATTATAATTAAATTCCTGCCGGTCGCCGCCGTCGTCGCTATTACTATTATTACTCATTATTATTATACTCTCGGTCTCTCCGGTCCGGGGCCCCCGAGACGTTTCTCCGCGTCGTCGCCGTTTATGCGCGTCGCACACGCCGCGGACACGCGCGCGCGCTCTCTCGCGCGAACACCGCGGTAAACAACGCGCGCGCGCGCGCCGGCCGCGGCGGCGTACAACGACGTGTTATTATATCGTTTATGTTGTTTGTAATATTACGTTCTGTCGCGGTTCGGCAAAGGTTCGCGGGATACGCCGGCCGCGCGTACGCGCGTATCGACGAACAACAACGCCGCGCGGGTAAGCGTTTATAGGAACGCGAGCGCATTATCCGGCGGGCGGGCGGTTGGGAGGTGTGTGTGTGGGGGCGGTGGGGGGTAGGGGGGGTGACGGGATGCGGCTACGGGCCGACGTTTCGTTTACGGGATAACAATTGTCGTTATTCGCGCGCGCGTCACTCTGCAATACCCGTTCGATAATGCGCGCGACCGGCGATCACAACGACGCGGCGACGATTTATTTACTGCCGGGGACGTTATTACCGGTGACGGCGGCGAACCGCCCGGAATCGCTCGGAATTTCGCGCGCTCCGACGAAACGGCCGTGACGTGTGTGAGATCGCGCGGCGTTTGTTTTTTTTTTGTTTTTTTTTGACGCACGACGAGACGTTTTTCGCCGCGACGGCCCGTCAAACGATAACAACAATAATAACACGCCCGGTCGCGGTCGAGGTGAGCGCGGGTAAACGATAAAAATTCACCGTACGCGGCCGTGTGCACGATCGAAATTTCAACGCGGTTACGTGTGAATACGTTCTCGTTCGCCGCTCTCCTCCCCCCCCTCCATCCCACTCTAACTAACCCCGCGGTTATCGGGTACGGGAACCGTACGAGAAAAATCGAAAAACAACCTCTTCATAAATGGTCCGATTTACATATCCGGGATTCCGCGCGAAAGTTCTCGATTGAAGTTTTCGACCGGAGCGACGTTTCCGGTCGAAAAGTTATTCACAGACGCACAAAAAAAAAAATTTGTTTTTTTTTAAAGACGCCCGGTGTTAGTCTCGTTATTGAAGAAACTACGAAGAAAATTAATAAAAAAATAATAATAAAAATAACTTCCTCGTCGTACCAATTCAATTCGAAATGCTTAAAGAATGTTCCTATAATGTTTTCCCGTCGGTGAAAAAGTTGTTTTCAGAAAGACAAAAAAAAAAAAATGGAAAATACTCTAAAAGCGCACGCGGCGAAACCGATCGATTCTTCGCTGCGACGTTTATAGTCTGAAACTAGTAAAGGTTATTAATAGTCGTACAGAATTTTTACTATTAAAGACGCTGTATGAACCGCTCCGTTTCCGTCCCGTTTTGTTATTCATGTTTCTATAGTACTATAACCTATGCACTCACTTTTAAACGAACAAACAAAATAAAATATTATATTCCGCGTGGCATGAATATTTGAAAAACGATTGTACTTCCGTGTAATAATATTCATCAGGTACTCCGCGCGTGTTTAGTAAAATAAATCAGGTATTTGCCTAAGTCTATTAAAAATGTGCGTTTAAAAATAATTTTTCCCTCGAGTGTTTAAAAACAAATAATCTCAAAAGCGTTTTGAATTGCGTTGGATCGGTATAATAGTTTTAGGTATCACGCCGTCAATGAAAACTAATAAAAGAATAATTTATGGTATCTAAAAAGTCGACTGATCGAAACACGGCGCGTATTGCAATGCGATCGATAAAAGGCCCCAAACAAAATATGTTCTCGAGAATATCAACACCAATAAAATATCAGTCACCTCAATGGGTGAAAATTATAAGAAAAAAGTCAGAGCTCTACGATTTGGTCGAGTCGTTAAAAATGTGTCGGATTTTTCAAAAATTGTTCGTGCGTGTTATAAAATCGCAAGATAAACTAGCATCGATCTTGCCGCAAACATTTTCACGGCTATGGTTTCATAAAAAATAATAACAATACAATATTGTTTTTTTACAACATAAACTTAATAATATAGCGAATTGATAAAAATAAATTATTCTAAGTGTACGCACTGATGGCAATGACGGACCCAGTAGGAGGCAGGGACCTCCACCCTCCCTAGGCTATAAAATATACAAACAATTTTACTTCCACAAATAATTAATTGTTTAACGTTCACATATACACGATTTCGAGGAAGAAAAACGGAGGGGAACGATTAATTTATTGATTGTATTATGATAAATTTTTATTTTTTTTTTTATATTTACATTTTCTGTCCGTGAACAAATTTTATATCTCAAATCTTACTCCAATCGAAAAATAAATTATTAATGGTCTATCAATGCTTACGGACATAAATTCAACAACCAATTATTATGCGCCCTACCTTCTCAACTGCCGCTCTTACAAAAGTCTTCGTCCCCGTCCCCGGTATCACTGCTTTTCCTCCCTTTTTATTTTTCGCTTATAGTGGTGAATTCGTCTAGGGTGCCTCGCCCGGTATTCGTCTCCGGGTCCGCCACTGATTGACGGAAGTGCCGGAAATACCTGTGATAATATTATTTTTATACTTTTGAGTTTCGTGCCATCGCCGTGACGCGTTGACGTTGTTTTTTGAGTATAATATGGTAATAGTGTATTATGTTTTGTTGTACGGCTTGATCTGATTGCGATGCGGTATTGTCTGAACAATTGTTTTCGGATAATCGTATAACTATACATTTATACCTATGTATACGTATATTATATACGTCTATACCCACACCTATACCAATATAATACCTGTGTGTTGGGTTGTTTACGGACCGAGTGCAGTCGAATATTGTATGGATTCCGTGTCACGCGCAGATCGCACTCGTCGGAGAGATCGAACAATTTTCGTTTATTTTTCGAGTAGACCGACAAAAACGGGCTCGAATACGCGTTATACCAATTATCACTACAAAAAAAACGACTACTTCCACACACTTAACGTGCGGACAGACAGACGCGCACGCACACACATGCACAGACACACATACTGTACACATACACACACGCACACACTACCGTAGCTCACTGCACACTCGTGTGTATTTATAGATATTGTATAATGATACGCGCACATGCGTGCGTTCTATTATATATAAAGTGGCGACGATATTATACGAATCGTTAAATGTTTTCCGTTTACACGATTATGTACCTGCCTACGCGCGAAAAACGAGAACCGAAATGTCAAAATCGCCGTACGGAATAACACAATCGGTCTCGGGTACGAAAAATCGAAAAAAAAAATCTTGGCGTCATTTATTTTGCGAACGTACTCGACACTCGTGCATAACCGGCGAATCAAACGTCCCAATAACAAAATAATACCTGTACGCGTACGAAAAAAAAAGGTCACCAGACGTAACGCGTTTTAAAAATTAATAACGAACGACCGCGGGGATACTATATTATAATATTATGATAGTAATATGCAGTATAAGTGTAGCTAATCATCGTATTTACTCATTTTCCGGTAAAATCGAAACCGCGTTGAAAAAAAACTCGCCGAAAATATCGTCGTTGTCAACGCAATACTTCGTATATGACCAAAGAGTGATTTTTTTATTGTATTTTTTTTTTTTCAGGAAACGCAAAAAAAAATATTTATAAAATTTAATTTCCGTAACGGTTGGATGACAACAGTTTTGACGTTTTGTGTATTTGTATCTCTCGATCACACAAATTGACACCCCTGCAGAAATACGGCATATTTTTTCAATAATATTGGGATTTTAATAACGTTTCAACGTGGCATTTGCGCTAAGCTACCCACCTCTTTTTCTGTTAAATTCGATATACACAACTAATTTTCGATCTTTTTGGAGATACTGTTTTGACAACAATGTGTAATCAATAACGTCTCGGTACGGATTGTGATACTGTTCCGAGTGAATTTATTTTACGAAACAAAATATCGCGTTCAATCATTTTCCTAACGAATAAAATTTAAAAAATTCAGTCAAATATTTGTCACTACGTCTGTTTAGTCGAGCTCCGTGGGAATACGCGTCAGACAAGTTCGCTGATACGCTCGTATATTATTATGTCTACACTACTGCAGACGCGTTAAAGGAAACGAGCTCGTTGCGTTTAACTATAAAATAAAATTTTACCTATATGTAATGTAGTATGTTATAAATAAAAACAAGTCGGTGTATGATTAATTCCATTGAACGCTAACAATTATTATAATTTATGTAGTATATGTAATAAGAATCTCAAAAGTGGTTTCTGTTAATGAGGAATATAAATACAATTTTGGTTTTATTTTTATTTTATTACCGACAGTAGTTATATATTGTTATTATTGTCATTTATAATCTTTTTGTGGCTTTCCTGCTTTAAGAAAATTATAAAACTATAATACGTTATAATACAATGTGAATTACGTTATCATATATACTAAATGAATATTAAATGTACAATTTAGGTATATTAGGTATCTAACAGGCTGAAAATGAACGCCATAAATGAAAAATATATAATCCTACGGTTGAAAGTGTGTAAACTTCTCTATTTTAAGTGTATGAAAGTGTAAAACCTTAAACCATCGTTCCCTTTCAAATACTTTTTTTGTATACGCGTCTGCCCGGGCTTAACGTTGTAATAAATTAAGACTGGGATTTCAACGCAATCCATATTGTTTCCTAAAGTATACTATGCGATTTTCGTTTCGTTACTATTTTATTTTATGTACTTTTGAATGAGAATAAGAAATTTTATTTTGCATTTATTATTAATATTTCATTCTAAAGCCGTTTTTTTTTTTTTCATTGTTTAGATTCTGAACAGAGCGAGGAATGTTTTGGTTTTACAATGTTGTTTATTTGTATTTATTTTTTTTTTTATGTAAATACGTTTTTTAACAGAAAACTTACTCCGATTATCAAGTAGAGCACTTTAGAGGAGTCATTTTTTGAACTTCTCATTAATATTTGAGAAATGCGGAAAACCTGTTTCTTTAGGTTAAAAAAGATCGAATTATTAAAACAATGACTGTCATTGACAACCGTTTTTTATTTATTTTTTGTTATTATTAAGTTATTATTTCTATCTTTTTCAATCATTGTTGTCATGGAAACGCCCATAGTTGTAATCATTTTACCATAATATGACATAATATTATATTGTTGACAAAGCAACACTTTTTTTTGCCTTTGTTTTAGGCTCAATATTTTGAATTTTCGGGGGACAAAATCATTTTTTCTCTCGTGTATTTTTAGGGTTTTACGGATCCATTAAATTCCTGCCATATAGTAATAATATTATTATAATGACCGACGGGTTAATTGAGAACCCGACGATCGCGTGAATATTTCATTAATATATGCGGCAGCAGAATTTTCGTATCAATCTCACCGCACGGTCTAGCTAATTTTAGACGTATAAGCCGTTCGACCCGCAAGAATGCACCGTAGACCACGGGGAATAATAATAAATCGATTTGGGTTGGTGCCTGGTGGTTAAACATCGGTAAAGCATATTATTATCATAACAGTAAATACGAATTCACGGTTCGGGGATGGAGAAACTAGGACATAGCAAACTTAGCGTAAAATATGTGTATCAAATGATGTGCGTGTATCGAATGATTGCGCGTAAAAAATAACGTAGGATGTTGCCGGATTACATTCAGTAGAGTGTAATTTAAGGAGGTTTAATGGCGTATATAGTTACCCGTAACATATTTGTTTAAATACCTTTTGAAAAATAGACGCGACGGTAGGGGTTAATTTTTTTAAAATGTTAAAAACAAATAACGACGAGGATAAATGAAGGGTACGGGGAAAAAACCAGAAACGTCGCTTTTTTTCAATTTGAGAAAAAAATGTTTTTATTTTCACAACGTAACAAAAAGTTTTTTACGAAAATTCGGATTAAATTAAATGTCAAACTATGAAATGTAGTAACCACAGCACAATAATGTCATACTAAATTATTAACCACGGCTCTAACTGTGTATTAATTCAACACTTGTTTGATTATTAATTGACTTAGGTGCCTGGTATTTTTTTTCCTATACGCCTTAACTCCATTACTTCCGACTAATTTGGTTTTTTCGCCGGTTCGATCGCACAAAAGATACAGTACAACACTATAAATTGTTTGATACCGATATACCAGTTTGGATAAAGGTAACTTTTCTGGTACCATTCAAAAACAAAGGCTCGAAGGCATAATTTCTATATGTTTATTCGATTGTTTAATACTGTAATACTATGAATACTGCTGTATTTAATTATAAAATTACTTCGGTTATTTGCGTCCACTTCAATTTTCTCGCTTCGTAATTTAATGGCATTCTCAAAACGAACTCCGATTCGTAAAGCAAAACCACGTGTGATAGGTTTTCATATACAATATGTAAGTATGCGACAGGGCCGCGTTTCCGAAAACGTATTTTATAATTTACGCAGGTAAATGCCAGCACATGTGCCTATACTGATAAGTGATAATTACTATACCAATAATTAATATAAAATTTAATCATTGATAATTTTTGTTCGTATTACAAATGTTAACATTTTTTGATAACGTAGTTTATCTCAATTCTCTCATGGTAAACAAATGATTTTGATTATAATATGTAATACTAAAATTATTTATTTTTCTTTGATAAGCCCATCTGCCATTGTTCACTATTTTTGCTAAAAATCACGTATTGTGTTATCGCGGTGAAGTAGAAAAGTGCTTTGATAATTTGATATGATACGATTTTCTTTTCGCGATACTGTTGTATATTTTCAATAACAAGACTATTTTTTTATGCATTTTCTCCACGATTTTACGATATCAATTTCCAAACGTTTTATTCATACCATATTTATTTTGTGCTAATAAAAAAAAATGTTAAAAATAAAAACGTAAACTTCAAAAGTGTGTACTATTCAAAGATACATCACTGTTTATAGCTAATTATAATCGTACATGGTACATTTAATAATTTTCAAACCATAATATAACTGCAAACGATTTAAACAAGTTAGAAGAGCCCACTCTATGTACTAGCGTGCAAAGCTCCCGGTTTCTAAACGTATTTTAAACAATAACTTATAAACTTTGAAAGAATTTGGCGACCTATAGCTACTAAATTAAGCCTATGTATATAAACTAAAAATAAATTAAATATCTAAATTTGTAAATAGTTGAAAAGACGTATTTTTTTATTTTAATTCTTTGAGTACCACTCATATTTTGGTACCTATGTTTTAATATTGGCTAGGACATGTTATTAATTTATATATTTAATATCTACTCATATTTAAAAACTATAATCTATATTTTTTTAATACGTTAATCTTTGGTACATCCCGTCCGATTTGAAAAATTATTTTTGCGTAAGTTAGGTTATAGACTATTTTTCATACCGAACTTCGGTGCTCCACGGGAAAACTACACGTTTTTTTTTTTTCTCGTTCAATATTGACACTGGCAAAGCCATGAGGGACAGCTAGTAACATAACATAATATTATAATAACAATTAATAATAATGTTAAAAATCTATAACTAAACTAATAATGATAATATATTATATATACCTCCTTGTCAATTAAATCAACAACCAGACGCATGTTTATAGAGACCTAAAACTACGTGAAGTGCGAGTTGTCTTATATTCTATAAAGAAAACATGTCTGGCGGGAAAAACTACCACACTTTGTAGATTAGTTGTTTTTTATTTTATTTTAATGAGAAAAACTCTATGTGTAAACCGGCATTGAATTTTAATTTTCAGTATTCGAATTCCTTCAAATTATATTATAATTATCTGAAAAATTCCAAATTTTGTTATTTTTTAACTTTTTTTTCCTTGTGTTTTATACTGACGGAGTTCTATCTGCTCTATACGCTTTGCTATTTCAAATTAAATAAAATACATACTGAAGTGGGAGCGTTTGACATCACGCAAGAGTTTTTCCCGCGAAGTCATTTTCGTCTGTGAGAACGTTCGTCTCACCTTCCCCTCAAATTTAAACCCACAGTAAATTCGTGGAGAACTCTTACCTTTAATGTAGCCGATAAAATATTGAAAAAGAACTTTCAAATTGTACGTTTTTGGGGAAAATTTGTAAAACCAGCTCCGACAGCTTTATTTTTTTATTATTTATAATACCATAATCAAATTTTTTTAGACTTAGGATAAATAAGTTGTATATTATGACAATAGATATACGCAAATATTGTATGGAATAAGGGAATTGTAAAAGGCTATTATATTATGTGATAACGATCATTATAAAATATAATTGGATCTAAACAAATAAAAACGCACACGTATAAATGGCATATAACTTTTAAAATTCTTGAGTATTACATTTTCAAATAATTCGGCGATTATTTTATTGCGAAAATGCTCATTCGATGTCTTGTTCTGCGGTAACATACGGTGAAATCTGTCTGTCGGTGTACTCCTATTTTATTACAATATACGCGATAGTTTAAAAAATATATATACGAATATTTTATGCGTGTTTTCAATGGGACTGCGGAATCGTTTCGGAAACGGAACGATCCAAATAATCGCCGATAATATTGGCTAATAAGAAGAACGCGAATATAATCGCCTCGATTAAAATTAGACGTGCCGTCGTTAATAATTATTTAAAAACTATCTCTATAGCCGCGCTATTTTTACCGGTTTTATATTTATTTTTTTTTTCGTCCCAGTCGGCGGCGGCCGCGTATTAAAATTATTTATACGTTTTCTTTAAAAGACGTCCCTTTAAAGTACCGCCGCCGCCGTCCGCGCTTAATTTCCCGTTTTTCGGACGCGCTAAAACTTTCGAACGTTTATTCCGTCCTCGTAACAAACAACAATAATACGACTGCAGCGTTCGCCGTCCGAAACAAAAGCGGACCGCGGTCGTTATTTTGTGAGTTTGTTACAGTGTGGCACCGCGACGTTTTCGTTAGTTTACATTTCACTCTCCAGGGTTTTAAATATCGTAAGGAACCCGCAACAACGGTCGCGCGGAGGATTCAAATATTTAACAAGTGTACGTAAGACGATGTTTAAAACGTTTTTGTTTTATTTAACACTTATCGAATACAATTGTATTCGTTTCCGTTTTCATTTAAAAAAAAATAAACAAATTTAAAGCGAAACGGACGACAGAAGGGGGAGGGTGGGGTTTACGGCCGTTTACATAAAGCGTTATGCCGCGCGTAACACCTTTTAGATTCCGAGCGTAGCGAGAGAGCTATTGGTTTTACAATGCTGTTTATTTATTTTCTTAGTTTTAGTCTGTGGACTCGTTTTCTTCTAGTGAACTTGCTCCGATGTATAAGTGTAGCACCTTTTCTGAAAGCTTAAGTTATCTTGATAGCACTTTAGTGAAGTCATTTTTTTGATTTTCGACGCCACTTTTTAAATAAAAGCACTTAAGTAAAGAGAAAAACTTAGGAAAACGTAGAATTTCATAATTGCATTATTTTATAAAAACACGGACGACGTTTTCTGCCGGAAGAAATGATTTAATCGAAAAGTCACAAGATACCTTTTATGTTGCGCGGAATAAATTGTATTGTGAATCACCGCCGAAAAGTCGTATACATTATATTATTGTTTGGCCCGGTTGTAAAGTTCGCTGATTAAATATTGTAATCACCTAATCAATGATTAAATCACGCGTTATCTACTTGTATGTTGTACAGTGGATCGTTAGGCTGCGGTAAGTTAATCGGCATCCAGCCTATATCTTACGCGGCTGTGATTAACATTTTAAATCAGGTAACACGCAGTTTTTGTACTATATTTGCGTTATTTTTCGATTTAGTTGATACTAACCGTTTTTGTATATTTTAATCTATAATTTATAATCGTGGTATTAACTATACGATTTTTTTTTTCCAGTATTGTGCTTGTACGTTGAGTGAAGTAAACATATGGATATTACTCCAAAAAAAAAATACGTGTATCTAATTTACTATAAAGCAAACTGCATATGTTTATAAATTAAATCTATTAAAAAAAAAATGTTCGTCTCTCCATCAAGTAAAATGATCTGTTTGAAGCTTAAATATACGTCACTGTCTAGGAAATGCTATCATCAAAACTAAATAAATCTGGGTCATCTTCATACACAGAATTCGTTTGAAGAAATATTAAAATGTATCAATTGACACAATAGTTGCACAAATTAAAAATCACTATTGGTCATTTGAATTCGAAAATTAATCGTGTGCTAATATTGATAATAGCCGAGCAATTAAATAATCACAGTTTTACCACAATTAAACCGATCTCGGACGGATGGTTAACCGACCTTTAAACACTGATTAAGGAGTTAACCGGCACTGTACAGCAGGCCAAATCATTGATTACAATTTAATCACGCTCTATACAATTGTCCTTATAGCATGCGTAAACGCGCTGGCCGTTGTCGTCGTATTGTCCGACCGCTAAAACGTTTTGAGCCCGATCGGTATTATTAACCAATCGTCGTCGCGCATAATAACAATCCGCGTGTTTCTCGGTAGACTCGCGATTATCAATCAGATGAAACACACCGTATCGCGCACCTAATTATTGAAAGGAATACCGATTTATATTAAAACGCAAAACGTTCTACCATATGCGATTTTAGAATATCGAACTAATTATTCGTTAACAATATAAAAATAAAACAAATTATATTCTTAATTAAATAAATTACAATAAATTACACAAAAAAAAAAAATGGCAAAAATCAATTATTAAAGTGTTTTTTATTATTATTATAGAAACAAAATAATTAAATGAACAAACACGAAACAATAAACAATGAACAATTATTAATGTAAAACGGAAAAAAAAAATACGGCATGGCTAAATAATGATAACACGTTTTCCATCGTTTAGCGCACCGTCTAATTTGTAGATTGATATCCGATACACCGAGAAGCAATTTGATTAATAGGCAGTCGGGTTAATCGAATTTGATAAGGAACATCGAAAGCCATCTGATTGTTAGTCTAATTGATAATATAGGCTGTCGAGGCTGGGTTGTCGAGGCCGATCACTCGGAATATGACAAATTGACATTTCGATTGATACGATTGTTTTCGGCTTAGAACAAAACCCGTCGTCGCTGTATCAGCCGATATTATTACATACAATAGGCGCAGATCGCGCGATCCGTTTCCCAATGGTGCGTTATAAAAATGTTGTATTTTTAAGGAGTAGGTCGAGAATTGGTATTTCGAAATCGAGTCGAGTACTCGAATGGAGCGGAAAAAAAAATAATCAAACTCTAAATTAACCATACAATTGTCGTTGTCGTCATACTTTAGTTCGGTGGTTTCCAACATTTTTTTATTCTACGCACCACTTATACATATTCAAAAATCTCACACACCCTCCCCCATTAAGTTAGATTAGACTATTAGAGTTTAGATGACTTTTATTTTTTGAACCATATAAATTAATTGTACAAAATAATTATATACATATTATACATTAAGCAATTCAAATTCATTTGTTTTCAATTTTACTGGTTGTAAAATCACATAATTATAATTTATCTAAAAATTCTTGTATTTTAATCATCACTATATTCTCTCCGCACAGTATCTAGATTGGGAGGTAATTCCCCCTTGTTTGGGAACCGCCGCTTTAGTACTACTGTGAATACGACCGCTTTTTTGTAAATATTAAAAAACCATCAATCTCGTCGGAAACATGTGGATTAAATTTACAAAAACATTTTATTTTTGTTTGTACATCCTAAATATTAATACGCGTGGTTGATTAGCTTTTGATAATATTATTTACGTGCACTCAGCAATTTAAATACATTTATTTAATAATTTTATCGCTTAAACCCTATATTTATTTCGTTTTTTATATAATTTATCTTATGCGCTTATGCTTTATTTTTAGATTCTGATTGAAATGAAATAGCTCAATATTGGTTTTACAAAGATGTATTTTTTTTCCGTGGACAATTTGTCTACCAGCAAATTTGTTCCAATTTACAATGATAGCACTCTTTCTAATAGGAAATCCGACTGTGGAGGTATTTTAAGAAGGTAATTTTTTGATTTTTCCCTGGAGTTTTCCCAATAAAAATAACAATTGGGAAAACCGGAGAAAAAACACGGGAAACCCGTAAGAAAAACGTGAAAATAGATACAATATTAAACGAATATTATTAAAGAAAATCTATGATCCTATGCAATTATTTTACCATAGTATGACATATATATTGTTGAAAAAGCAACACTATTAACTGTACCCTGCTCAGAATCGTTGTTTGATTAGCAATAGTTTATCGATGATTATAAATATACATTAAATTTACCCTCTACTACATTCCCAACTTCTCACCTACAACAGTGGCCGCACCCATGTGTGAAGTTGCCTTGTTTTTTGTAACTAAAACTAGAATACAAGGAAAACAGGATAAGTATAGGAAACACAACTTTATATCTGCGAATAACAAGGTATTGTTATTTTTTTCCCGTTGTTATATTACCATGGTTTTTTTTTTATTTTACGAACCGTTGAAAAACATATGAAATCACGTCTTTAGGTACCGTGATATAAATATTTATGTAACAATCGAAATTAAAAAAATTAACGTTAAATCAAAAAAAAATATGTAATGCATTTAACAACATTATTTAGGTATGTTATCGTTTTTCCAAATTAAACGTTCTTTTTTTCAGAGATAATTTATTCAATGTTCAATGTGTACGGGTTTTGTCTTTTTTGTCTCCTTTCTTTGTAATTTCTAATGAATTCGTTTTTGCGATTTTTCATCACTACCGAAGAAACCACGGTTGGAGTGGTTAACCGCGAGAGCTAAAAAACAAAAAAAGTATTATTATTTATTATGCAAAACCATAGTACCTATGGCGCGCTTCGTGAAATATATTCTTTAAAAAGTGCATTTTTCGATTTTCAAAGAAGTTTTACTATCAAATGTGAAAAACCGAAAAAAACATTGTAAAAACGTGAAAATGTACGAAATATATATTAGTAAAATATTACGATTTTATTTTCTGTGGACAACTTTTTTACCAGCAATTTCGCTCCGATTTACAAGGATAGCACTTTTTCTAAAAGTAAATGTGACTGGATATTTCATTAGAAGTACATTAGAGACGTTTTTCTCAAAAAATGTGTGTGGTTGCCGCTACATCTTATTTAAGGGATGGATATACTTTCTAGAATTGGTAGTTTAGTATAAAACACGTTGTGCATTTTACAATTAATATAAAATGTAGTAAACATAATTTTCCACTACATAGTCAATAGACAGTAGATAATAGTCTATTCCTAGACTGCCGTGTACTGTATGATTGCATTTGTAAAAGCAAAGAATTACGAGCTATAACTGTATATAATAACTATTAAAGTTAATAGTTTTACGATAAATAATCAATAGTATACCCAATAAATTTCCTAATCTACAACAGCGGCTACAGCTAAAAACACATAATAAATTAATGTAAGTAAAAGAGCTGACACTGGGGACGTGTGTGGCCACTGTTGCAGGTGGATAGTTTGGAAAGTAGGATATATAAAGTTATTTAATTTATACCTGTAGCCAACGATAAACCATTGCTAATAATGAGAAACGACTCGGAGAGAAGTTCGTTTATACACGATTTACCGAATAAATATTGCGTAAAAAAACTTCCGAAATTATATTGCTGGTATATAGCTTAAAAATGGCTCAAATATTTTGAAAATGTTATTACTTCTAAAAAAGGTAAATATAAAAAATAAACTAAATTGAAAATAATAAATGCATTATTTTCGTAAATTTTCTCATTTTTTTTTTTTTTTTTGGTTTTTCTCAATTATTAATAAAACTACACAAAAAATCCAAAAACAATTCTCTAACTCACTATAATCAAATTCAATAAAAAAAGTCTCTTGTGGTTTTTCTGTTGAAAGAATGTTTATAGTAGAACATATTGATAGGTATACAAATTTAAAATAATGAAATCGGGAGCCCCGCGGCCGTGGCGCGTGGTGTAAATATTTACCGTTTTACCTATAATTTTCTTACGGATTTTACCCAATTATTTTGGAAACACGTAAGGAAATCAATAATTTACGTCTAACTAGACAAAATTACTTCTCAGAAAGTGTTATACTCTATACATCGGGGCAAGATTTCTTGTAGAAAAGTTGTTCACAGAGACAAAGAAAAAAATAATAATCATACAAAACCACTCATCATAGTAAAACCAAAAGATCAAAAGAGACCAAAAGATCTCTCGCCTTGCTCAAAATCTAAAATAAACATCACTATAAAACCAATGGTAATGTTAAATTTAAAAATCGGTTTCTAATACCTTTATAAATAATTTTGATGCTAAAATTCAAAATTAAAGTACCTATTTTTGCAATAAAATATGCACACATTTTTTTAAATGTTATTCAGTAAATAATATAGTTTATGAAAATGATATTTTGTAGTTTAAGAAATTGGTTGTTGATGTCGGAGGTTATGCCATTTATGACTTAGGTTAAATACCATGTAGAATACCACGCCACTGGCGTTGCTTATAGTTATAGATTAAATTACCTATAACAGTGACTGCATCAGGTTTTGTTAATTTTGTAATTACATTTCATACGGTCGAGTTTATCCAATGATCTTCGGCACGTCATTTGAGCTTTACTCAATTCGTTCGATGTGCTGCATAATTGACATAGTATCTCCTAGAGTTTGTATTTTCAATGATGTTCATTCAAAAATCTTTGATCAGCCATAGTGTCATGTTATTTTATAGCATGTAATGTGTATATTGAGCACAGTATAATTTAACGTGTAGGTAAGTGCATAATATAAATTATAACGAAAAATATGATGTACAAAAGAAAATAAGAGAGCCCCATGTGAACGTCTATATGGCTATAACTGTTATATCGATCAATAAATAAATAAACATTTGAGTACCTATAGCGAAATTGTTTGTATTCGGTTCTCATTGAGACGTGACTTAATTTTGGCCAGCACCCAAAATATTAAATTATATACTATTATTATCATTCGTTTTTCTTAGTTTGTATTTAAAATAAATAAAAAGTTTAATGTTACTTGTAAGGCTTACAGTAAAATTTCCTTTCCTATAGTTTAAGGAAATTGACGCAGGACCTATACGATATGATAGGACTATTACCAGTTGAGCATATTTATAATTGATATTGTCCATACGTCACTTATTGTGAAGACGACAACCGCGAATGTATAAGACAGATCCTATTATGAATCCAGTCCGTCCATGCTTCGCCAATTTCTGAATGAGACTTGGCCACGATGTAGTTATCACTATTTTTTTTACATTGTTAATTTACATTGTTTATAAAAATAAATATTTTTATTCGTTCGAAAAATGATAGTATAGTGTATACTATCATTAAGTACAATCATCACGCAATCTCGATAAACATCGCTTGTACCCCGAATAATTTTACTAATGTCGTTTATACCCTATTACTATCGTTTAAACCCAATATAATTATGAAAACGAAATATAAAGTGTCATTTATACCCCAAACTTAAAATTCAAATCGTTCGTCAAATAATGGTCACGGCTGTTTTTGCGCGCGCGCAACGGACGAAACACGTATTTTTCCATCTTAATAGTGAAGCCATGTCGCGTGGACCCAAAGTGTCGCTTAGACCCTTTTGTCGTGTTACCGTCAATAATATAATTTGTTACAGTCGATATTGCTGCGTGTAAACGAATTGACGCCCGGAAAGTAGCCGCGAGGTGCACAAAGTGTAAATAAAATGAAGAGTACAGGGGAAATACCAGAAAAGTCAATTTTTTTTTTCCAAAGTGAGGATATATAAATTTTATTGATATGCCGTAACTTTTATGCGATCAAAACGTGGAAAAACAAGATTAGTCGAATTTAATGAATGCCATGAGTTAAGGCCTATAACAGTAAAAAAAATCAGATAGTTAATTTAAAACCAGGTAAGTGTTGGCTTAATACATGACTATTGTCTTGGTCAATAATTTATATGACATTATTATGTTGTGGTTACTACATTTCGAAATTTAACATTAAACCTAATCCGAACTTTTTACTTTCTCTTAACGTACCCTCCCAGTCAGATTTTCTTTTAGAAAAAATGCTATCATTGTAAATCTGAGTAAAACGACCGGTAGAAAAGTTATCCACAGAAAAAAAAATCATAATATTTTATTAATACAATATTTCGTACATTTTCTCGTTTTTCTGGCTTTTTTCTTTTAATTGGGAAACCCGGGAAAATCAAAAAATGACCTCTTTAAAGCACTATCCCAAGCAAATTTTCTTTCAGAAGAGTGTCTACATCGTACACATTGGAGTAAGCTTTCTTGTACAAAAAATGTTCACATGAAAAATAAAAATAATAATAATAAATAAACATCTTTGTAAAACCATTAGCTACACTCAGAATCTAAAAAATAATTATTTAATGGTGACTCAAGGTCATTGAATCAACAATATTTCGTTTCTATAGGGAATCAGAACTAAAACATCCTAATTTAATAAACAATAATTACCGAAAACATTATTACTAATATTTAATTTTATTAATAAACACAATCACTTTACAGCTTTGCAAACGTCATTTATTGATTTCATGAGTCGATTGCACTTTAGTGTATTTTGATTCCATTATTCCTGAATTTCTGGCTAATTTCTTAAGGCCGAAATTAATTCATACCATTTCAATCGGCCGCCCGCTTAACGCGTCGCTGTTCAACATTTCAATAATCGCACGGTGAGGTAAAATTAAAAATATTCGTCACTCACGTTTCTCGTACCGGGATCTTTCGGTACAAGATATTTGTTATGAACGTTAATCGTAATCGTTATTCTTGAAAAAAATTCAAATTTCGAATCCGTTGTCAAAAGGTCCATGTTATCAATTTCGTCAAATTCCGTCATCGTTAAGCCGTTTGTCAAAGACCTGACGGGCCACCAAGTGAGTTTGGTCATCGATAGTCAAAGCATCCGAAGCAAACTTTGGTACTCTAACGTCTTCAGCCGATTCCACTACCGTGGCAGTTTTCGTAAAATCAGGTGTTTCCGTGTTTTGATCATCGAAAAACGCTTCCATTTTTTCCGCACAGTTGGTAAATTGGAAAATCGAGTTTTCTAAATGAAAGTTAAACTAATTCATGGCCGTTAAAATCATGTCAACGGGCCTTCTACTCAACATTTTCATCGATCAGGAAACTAAAAAGCTGTCCTAGGATAATGGAGACGGGTGCAATCGCTGTTATAGGTAATTTAATATATACCTGTAAGCAACGATAAACCATTGCTAACGAAAAAATGATTCTGAACGGAGTTCAGTGAAAATGATACTTTGTCAACAATAAATGTCATGTTGTATTAAAATAAATAGGTATTAATTGTTCTAATTTTCTATTATAATATTTGTGTAATGTTGTACCGATTTTCTAGTTTTTCCTACGTTTTTTTCGATTTTTTCCATTTATTAGGAAAACTCATGGGAAAATCAAAATCTTAAATACTACCCAAGTCAAATTTCTTCGCGCTACATTTGTGAATTGAAGCAACATTTTTGGTAAAAAAATTGATCACAGATTAAAAAAAAAAAAATTTTTAAAATAATAATAAACATTGTAATACCAATAAATTCCTCACTCCGCTCAGAATCCAAAAACATAATTCAATTTTTGTTAAATAATCTTCATAAATGGTTGTTGTTGATTAGGATCAGAGGTGTAGGTCAAGCCACGAATAGCCGCTTGCAAAGATGTCGAGGGTAAGTATACATTTTTATTTAAATCTTCTATTTTATTTATCATTTTCTCCTTTTCAGATTAAGAGTTCTTTTAAGAGTTCCCGTTAAGGCGTTGGTTAAGAGTTGACTTAATATTTTTGCGGCACCATGTACATTTGTTCTATGTTATGCCATTAATAGTAAGCTTTATAAAAAAAGTTGAAATCATTATGTCTTAAAGATTACGCCAGATAACGTCAAATAAAAGATTTTTTTTGTTGGTTTACAAACAAAATGATCATTAATCGATCGATTATTATTGCCGCGATTATACCTATTGATAACTATACTCGGTCGATGATAGTGATGAGCGAAACTTGACCAAAACCAAGACTAAGGCAATCTTGGTCTTCGTCTTGAATACAGTCATTAGTATTAGTCTCGGTCTTGTTGCAAGACCCTTGCAGGCTTGCTTTTTTGTACAAATTAAATTAATTTAATTTTTTTTAATGTTTAGTCTACATAAAAATCTTGATGTTTCAAATTTGGACGATAAAAAACTGGAGCGATTTGTTTGAAATTGTAAATTATTACATTTAAGGATAGGTTCTTATCAGTCATTTTCTAAGGAATAAAAATCAGGCAAATTATGAGAAGTTACATCTGGATCAGGTCGATGTGTGTTTGTGTAGTTTAAAATTAATGTATACTTAGCTGACTGCTATTAGACTCAATGTGTATTGTATATCAGTGGCGTAGCCAGGATTTCAAAATGGAAAGGTCCTTTACGGGTACAACCACTGTTATAGTTGGGAATTTAGGAAGGTAGAATACAGAAGGGAATTTAATGTACCAGGTGATCCATTTTAATGGGTACATTCATAATACCGAAAAGTATTGACTTTGTTTCTAGAAAATCTAAGAAACAAGCTGCTCCACAATTTTATATTTTTTATTTTTGTAGAATATTGGAGTACCATTTGTGTGACTGTAATGCACCACTATTCTCCTTCAACCTAAACTTAAAAGTTGAATATCGACAGAAATCACAGAAAACACTTCAACACTAAAATTTATTTTAACTGAAATTCCATCTATTTATGGAATTTTTAATATAAGTTGCCATTTGAAAATCAAAAAAAGGTTAGGTTAGGAGGTACCTAGTGGTTTCGCCCCCAAAAATAAGGGTGGCAAAAAAATAACGTATATATGACATTGTGGAGCTGCTTGTTTCTTAAATGTTCTAAACAACAAATTCCGAAAAAAGTTAATACGTTCCGAGATATTGAGGGTGCACCCACTTAAATGGATCACCCGGTGTTATGTAGGTACTGCTCGCGTCGGAAACCCTGAGCCATTATATCCGTAGACCGGCCGCGGCAAATTCGATTTGAATTATTATTATCGAACTACGGGTAGGTATATCGTATAATACGGTTCGAACAAGACAAAGCGGAGCGGATTGACGCGGAATAATCGGCGGCGGCGGCGGCGGTCGCACGGGATGGAGGCGTCGTCGTCGGGCGGTTTATGAGTTTTGCACGCCGCGGCGAATAATTACGAAAACTTCCCGACGACGGCGTGCCGGCGGACTTCTCGTCGTTAACCGCCGCGGTGACGACGGCGACCGTGCAACCCGCCGACCCCCCCCCCCCCCCCCCCCNCCCCCCCCCATCCCCCGGATCGCCGCCGGCCCGCGCAACAATAATTATTCACCGTGACGACGACGGCGGCGGTGGCGATCGAGAATCCGACGAACGTTCGAACGCGCGCCGATGCGGATTTGGACGGGACAATTACCCGGTGTTCGGGGAATTCGGTCTCGCGCGAACGAATAGGCAGAAAAACGAAAGAAAACCAAACGCCCTACGCCGCCAACGGTCCGAACGGATCAAGCGGAACCGCACCGCGCGTCGACTTTTTTTAGTGTCGTCTAGATATAGACAACAGATATAAAACAAACCACGAACAATTGAAGAACTCAAAGAGGAAATTCGTCGTGTCATTGATGAACTAGACACGGAGATGTGTCAGCGAGTGATAGCATATTTCGTGACCAGAACTGAATTCGCTTGCCAGCGAATCCGAGGTGGACATATGCCAGATGTTTTATTCCACACATAAATCGGAGAACATGTACAATAGTTTTAAATAATTTTTTTGTTCAAAATATTTTTTTTTAATAAAGTAATAACGAGATTAAATCCGACGTTCTTAATGAAACGCCCTTTATAAGCGAAGTGTCTTCCAATCGCATTCGGTGATATTCAATCGAAATGACAATATTATTATAATTATTGTACACAGAAGCGCATCGACATTGTTTCTGATGAGCCAAGGCTCCGGTAAAATGTAGGCGGGTAAGACAAAGCACCAGTTAATATGCTCGTTATTTTTTTAATTTCGCCGGAAATCGCAGGCAAGAAAAATTACGGGATAAAAAAAGGGGCTGCGTCAAAGTTCCGTCCAAAATGTAAAATTTGAACTTAAGGACGTACTATAATAGCTCCGTCCCGGGTTTGTAAAATAGATATACTAATTCCGTTCTGTGCAATTTATTTAGTTATACGTCCCTTTTTGCATTCTATGCGCTATATTAATATCGTGTAAAATGCACGTCCGCGCGATAACAGTTTTAATATTATTTAGAAATAAAGATAGTACACTGCTTAACTTTTAAACGTTCCAGTCATTATGTGTGCATCTCCGTGTATGGATTTATCATTTTTTTTTTTTTATTGTACTGATATAGTAATATTGTAATATAATGTACTTTAGTTTATCTTTTTGTATTAAATACGGAATATATATAGGTACACACAAACATTTTTTTCCGGGACGGAATTGGTATAAAAAAAGGTTATCGGTTATTGTTGTACATGCCATTTGCGCCTATCCATTTATAAATATATATAAATGCGAATTAGTATATTTTGTGATTTTTCACGTTGATACACATATTGGTGAACATGCGACTTTCTCGTCGTATTTTTGGACATCGTGTAATAAAACAGGTAAAAGAACTTCGATCGTTTCACTCAGCATTCGGGAAATATTTTTACTCGTCCCGTACAAATATTTTTGTTTTTTTGTGGAGTTTTGAAAACGATTCAACATGACGATGAACGCGTTGTGGCGTGTTTAGGATTTTACTAAAAAACGGTTAAGGGGATGAAAGAACAAAGGAGGCGACTGCTCCGGGTGGCGAATGTGTAGAGGTAGAAATTTGATGAAGGCGAAAACAATAGTTTTTAAACGGTCTAATGAATGACGATTTTTAAAAAGAATTATTAATTATTGAAAATGATGCTTATTAAATAATAATGTTAGAAATATTATTATATGAATATACGGAGGGTTATCACGTCGGTGAGCATCTGTGACCATACTACTAAGAAGGCGGAAAACACACATACTATTATGTTGTCTCCGTTTTACAAACGTACGGCATATCAAATTTGCGTTCAACGTGCTGTTAGTTTTAATATTAGACCGAATTGAACTGTTATCGAACAGTATCTGTGCTACGTTAGCGCTTTTTTTATGATATTTTTTCTATTTTTACGAGAGATGTGAGTACGTGTAATATCGTTATTGAATAATGCTAATATCTCGCTTGAAACTTGAAATAGGTAACGAACAAACAGCTTTGACGTTACACAGATAATGTTATTCGCATGGATATTGAAGTTTGATACAATATTGATCAATTTACTTTAAATATTAAAACTAACAGCATAAAATCGTCCCTGCTGAATACAAATTTACCACGCCGAACGTTTATAAGACGGAGACGGCATATGCGGGTGTCGTCCGTTGAATACAATATTATAATATCATTATAGCGTTCGGACGGACGGATTTCCGTTTTCATTTGTGTGATTTTCGAGTATAAATTGCCTACAGTATTATGTTCACAGCAGTGCACACACTAATAGATAATGTTGTATTGTTGTATTTGTTGTATTTCTGGTATTATGGCCGTATAGGTTTATTAAATTCGATATTAATAGTTTCAAATGTTTCATTTGCACACTACCGAGCAATAATTGTTTTACACATATTACACTATCGTCGCTGAATAAGTCCGAATGACCGAAAACCAGACAGATTTAATATATATATATATATATATATATATATATATATATATTATGTATATATTTTGTTTTATAGTGTTTTTTTTTTTTTCAATAATATTATATCAATCATATTACGATTGTGAAATTAGTGGAAAGCTCATACAATTAACTGGTGCTGAATTTCGAAAAAGAACCTAAGAAAAAAATCATAAAGACCAACAAACGATTCAAACATCAAAGTTAAACTATTAATTTCCTCGTGCGCAAATAGCTTCAAAGCTTGTTGTATTTATATACAACGCTCCAACGCTTACCGGGAAAAATCCTCTCAGTTTAAAAGAAAGTGAATAACTACTAGAAAACGCCATCATTATTTATTGAAAAGATGACGTCGTCGTCGGTAGTCGGCTTTAACGTCTATTGCGAATAGTGTGTTACAAAGTACGGATTGGAATGACATTATTATGGAGTTTGATGCGCACAGACAACTAAAAAAAAAAAATTGTGAATACTTAAATAATCAACTCGTATTTAAATTTGTATATTTAATTCTAAGGGTTCTACCAATCGTATTAAAAGGTTACTGATATTATCGTATGTTTATATACATATCGGTTAAACGATTTTAACGGTGTTGTTATTGATATAATTTTTTTTTACGAAGGGTTGCGAAAGATGGTGATTTAAAATCTACTCCCAGGCGGCATACTAATATTTGTGAACTCGGTACTGTCAAGAAGGGATATATTAAATTCGGAAATCGTGCGCTCGACTCGTATATATTATTGTTTAAGGCGAGCCTAGGCTAAAACAAAAATCAATTTATAATTTCTATATTTTCGTAAGTAATTTATAATCCTACCAAATACAGTTTTGTTTTTTTTTTTTTTAACTATAAATTAAAGACGTTTGTATGTAAAAAATAGCTATTCGTATAAATACAAATATTTTCTTATTCACAAGAGTTAGGTGGTATTAACAATTTACATTCGTCTGAGTCGAAACGGAAACGGCGGTCAGATGGCTAAATGGATGCGATACCAGAGAGCGATAATCAAGATTTCTGTAGGACTGCAACATTATAATTTAGATGGCTCGCGGGAGAAATTTGGGATCTAGCCTCGAATAGTCGAGAAAAAAGACGAGGGGGTAAACAATTAAGAAGATAAAACGAATTAATTAATCCTCTTTGTTTATCAGCTGCGAATTTGCATTATTCATATTTTGGTTTATAACATCCATGTATTTAACTGTATCATTCTATCAGTGGACATTAAGTATAGGCACGACTATAAAAACTCTTCTTGTACAGTGAAATAGAATGATAAAATATCTAATATTATAATATTCAAAATATCGGTACACTGTTCACATTATAACTATATCAACCGACTGAAAACATTCAAGGCTAAATTGAACACGATGCGTCTTATTACTATAATACTCAAATTAACTCAGGGAAGGACTGAATGAGCCTTTTAGATTAACGTCTATGCGTGGTGGTGGCATATAATATTTTATAGTCGAACTTCGAGAGGAATAATCTCCACGGTCTTATTTTATATACGATTTTTACCCGTTTATGTTTTGTTTACTGTTTATAAATTAAAATCGCAAACCTCCGTTTTAAATAAACACTAACAAATGGAATATGAGAGTAACAAACTATATTTGAAATGGGTTTTTATTTTTCTCATCAAAAAAATAATGGTACGGGGGTTTTTTTTTTTCAATTCAATTTTCTTGAATACATTTTATAATTTTATAATTTTTTGTTTTTTTTAGTTCTTCTTACATTTAAATAAACAATTGATTTTACTAACTACATAATACTACGAATAAGCTCTTGTATATTTGAGTAAGAAAATTATTATTATTATTTTTTTATATTAAATGAATTTATATTTTAAAAACATTCATTTTTTTTTATCCAAACATTCTTATACAAATAAATATTTAATTAAATAATGCACGGATATGAAAAAAATGTGCATTTACTTTTACCTAGTAATAAAAAAAAAAAATACATAAGTAATAATAGTTTGTATTCATTTATAACACTCGTGAAAACAGTGAACACAATTTAAAGCGGATTAAATATTATGAATAAACAACAATTGGGTAGGTAGTAAAACAATAAAACTAGGTATATAAATTAAAAACTCGTACGCTAGCAAACATAATATAATTGTATTTTTATATACAAAATGTGAATTATTAATATAACAATGATTTATGATTCATTTTGTATACAAAATGGTTATTTCGGAATAAGGTTTTTTATTTTTCTGAATTATTAAGCGCGTTTTAGCGATGCAGTTTCCGGTAAACGGTTTGCTGCATTGTTTGCTACTTGATTGCATTGTTACCCAAACGTTTTGTTTACTGAACAGTATTTAGCCAATGGCTAACCGGTAATCGAAGACAGTAAATGTGGTTTTAAATTGTTTGCTGATTCCAGCGAACTGGTCGTCGAAAAGTGCAATCAATTGTCAAAACGATAATGTAGTAGGTACACTGCAATGTATGTATCGTAAGTATATAATCAAATCAGGCATTTTAATAAATGCCTAGACATTTAATTAAATACCTAGACGTTAAATGCCCATTTCAAGTTAGGCAAATAATAAAAATGAAATGTTTCAATTTTAAAAACTAAACTATATCTTCTAATTCATTATTTAATGCTATCCTATATAAAAATTATCTGTAATTTATTAATATAAAAAATAAGTTAGTATAAGAAATATTTTTAATTTCGTGTCATAAGTTATTATTGTTTTGAAACTTACCTAAAATTATAAATGAATATAGGTAATTACTAATTAAGTATGGTACACGCATAAAAATCAATGAATAAAAATTTATACTATAATTACAAATTTTTCTAAGGTATTTAATACTTGTAATACATGTTTTATTTTGGTGGTATTTGCTGGAAAATTTAACATTTTTTTTTTAAAACACAAACATCAATTGTACTGACATTGCCGCTTTCTTATCATTTAACAAACGCCTAGACCGTTCAAATTTGATAAGTTTGCTACAGCTTCACGTATGAATACAAATTTTTCTTCGGGTACTCGGTTATCTTCTAAACCATGATTCGAATTTAATTTATCCGGTGTTCAGTATAGATAATATATAATAATATATAATACTTTTCAAAGATAAACATCTGTAGAACTTTTATTTTTATATTGTTGGATTAAATAATATTAATAAGAAAATATAGTTAAGTTTTTAATAGTATGTGAAACATTTCATTTTTATTATTTACCTGATTTGAAATAGGCATTCAGTTTAACGTCTAGGCATTTAACTAGATGTCTAGGCGGATAGTAAAATTAAATACAAATTAAAGTATTTGACTATTTGCCTAGGCATTTAGTAAAATACCTGATTTGACTATATTCTTACGACACAAATAATACAATTTTTCTGCCAGAAATCCTACTCCGATAGCCCGATGTATCAAGTGTAGCACCTTTTCTGAAAAAAAAATTTACACTTTAAGAAGGTCATCTTTTGATTTTCCAAACAATTTTCATAATGATTGAGAAAAATTGCAAAAAATTTAGAAAAAACGTAGGGATAAACGAAATAATTATGTCGTAAAGATTCCATGATTTTACATTTTTGTAAATGCTATGTTTTCTCTTAGAAATCTTGTTTCAATCAAAAATTGATAAATTTTTATTGATCAATTATAGATCTAGTTTTTCTTAGAGGGTCGTTAATTGTTTTTCTTAGAAATTTTCATAAAAATTAGGAAAAACCGTAAAATAAAAACTGACAAATTTACGGCGTAACGATTTCAATATTTTAAATTTCTATGCTTTATGTTTTCTACCAGAACATTTGCTCCAATAACAAAACGACGAGAGAGCATTATTGGATCTTTGTTTAGATCTTGTTAGTGAGTATTAAAGTGTTTTTTTTTTTTAATTCCCAGAGTAGTTTTTTTAATAAATGAGCAAAACCGAAAAAAAAACGTATAGATAGAACGGGAACTTTTACGAAATTAATGATTTTATTATTATTTACAGTTTTGTTTTTTTTATTTATAATTCAGAAAAAAATATCAGTAGAAACTTTAAAAATCAAACTTATATTCACCTTTTGTAGACGAGATAAAATCATCAAAACATTTGAACAATTTTTGAGCTATTATAGATATTTTAATTTTGCGAATTTTTTTTATGTAATTTTATTTTGTAAATATTCCATAGATAAAATTGTTAGATTAAAAAGAAATGCTTAAAAACTTAACATAGGGTTTATTGTATGTCGTAATTAATTGTCAAACAATTTTTTCTTATAAGAATTTCAATATCAAGTTTTGACGAAAACCGTAAATATTACGGTCTTTCAAAACACGTATAATGTGCCTATAGTTTTTAATTGAATAACTTTATGTATCCTGTCTTCCCGGTGACTTCTTATCTACAAAAGTGACCCACAGGTCGTGCGAAGTATGTGCGTCTTTTTTTAAAAATAATAAAAAAAATGTTATACAAATATTAAGCGTCGCATAACCCATAATCTATACTATCATACAAACATCCAGATAGATTAAATTACGCATTCAACCAATTCACCTTTCGACGGCCCCCGCATTTCATCGGAATATTTTTATATCGATTTTCATAATAATAATAATAATAAAAACATTACGGATTATAACCGACCGCGGTCGTGTAATTAGTTCCGAAGTTATTTTTACCGCCAGAGAATATATCATTATAGGTATACGTTCTTCTGACCATATACATAATACATGATAAAATACGTTATTTACTGATTATTATTATTTTTTTTTTTTTATAATAGGTATTATACGTATTGTGTCTGCGGGCAGGGGCGGAGTGAAAACCAAATTTAGACTGGAGATTAACATTTATCCGGGCTGCCCGATACAATACGCGCGTTTTAATTTGAATCAGTGACGGAGCCAGGATTTTGAACCGAGGGGTGTTAAACACTCGAAACACGGACGAAGATAAGAGTCGGCAGCGGGGGGGGGGGGGTTTCGACCCTTCAAAAATGTAGAAAAGCGATTTTATCAATACGCATTTTATTTTTTAATTGAAATGTATAAAAAAAAGTCTTAATAGGTACCGAAGTAAGAATATAATACTATATAATATGAATCTTGGCATAACTTTTTATCGAGTTATTAAATCTTTGGTCCCAGGAAAGAAGGGCTTAAGTCAATTTTCGGAATTTGTTTTATTGTAATTTTGTCTCGTGCAACTTTTCCCCTTTGTTTTTTGATTTTAATTACACAAATATAATAAGCGCATTAAGTGTATATTATAATGTATTTTCAAAATATTAGCGCATGTAGCGTTAGTGGAGGTTCGAAGTATTTTTATATTGAAGCACCGATATAATTTTCCACCCACTCATCCGAACCCGAAAATACCCCCACTCTACCACAAATGTATTAGAATTTGTTAAATTTCATTAAAATTTGTCAAATTTTCTTAATCTAAAATTCTTAAAGAATTGAGATAAAGGGGAATAGACGTACCGTGACTAATGCTTGGATATCAAACATAGACGGGCTCTCGATTGGTGAGTGGACGAACGCTATGAAAGCATCAATGAACTCTATGTTTAACCGTGGTACAGGAGATAGAAGTGTTGGCAATCGCCATTACAGGAATCTGGCCTGCAATGAGAATAATATAATTGAAACTTTGCCCCACATCCGAGTATCCTGCCCCAAGACTGAACTTCTTCGTAACAACGCTCATAACAAAGTCCGCACCACCCTGGCCGATCTATTTAGAGCGAAAAACTTTGAGGTACACGAAGAAGTGCACTGTGTAGCACACAAAGAAGGAGCAACTCAAAACAAAAGGGTAGATATTATAGTGGGGACCGAAGGAACGGACGAGGCCTCATCTTGGACTCCGCGAACTGTGTAATAAGGCAACTTGTGAGACAAAGTGAGCAGTCCGCTATATTTTTATTAATAAAGTTGTTTATATATGACTTGTTTTGTAAAAACATAATAACTTTCGTTGTATTTCTGAACACGCGCGGCCCACTCACACAAATATATCTCCTTCGAACCGCCACTGTGTAGTGTAAAAGTGCATAAGTATACATTATAGTTTATGTATTGAAAACTGTACAAAATAAACTCGAGCCGTTCTTCCCTGGGACCAAAAAATTAAAACGAGGAATTAAAATATTATGCATACGAGTATCGTGCCACCAGCTGGATTCGATTCGATCCAGGCCATCTGGAAAATTCTCATTTCCAGACCGGCCACTTCGTCCCTGTCTGCCGGACGTAACGCGAACTCTTCGTAAACGGCTCGTGGGGGTACATTATTTTATTTTAATTATACGGGCTAGACCCTTTTGAACATGCAGCATTAAACATTTGTGATAACAGAAGTCATTACGAAAAGTAAAAAAGTAGTTAATAACAATATACAATTAAAATAATACTTATAACATAGAAATTACACATAATTAGATTAATAAATCATTATGAAGGCATAATCCGCATTGGCAGATGACATGCGGGACATAGAAGATGGCCGTGCAACGAGTTGAGCGAGAAAGAACTTTGAAACAGGTTAGAGAAATAAGGGTAGGCGAATCAATTGTATTGTTCAGTAGACCCGCGAGGAATTTGTATTGTAAAAATGTGAAATTTTATTTGTGTGACAAAGTTTAGTATATTTATGTATGTTTTTTATTAGTAACCTATTACACAATCAATATGGTTTAATAAATTAGGTACTGATAGTATACGTTTTTAAACATTTAACGTAATAAAAAAGATCTTTCGGTGGAATTCGTAAGAATTAATATTCTTACGGTGGCGTTAAACAGTAAAAAAAGAACTGTCCGTGAATTCTTTTCAAAAGTATCAAAACCACAATAGTTTTGAAAATAGTGAATCAAATGTTGAAAATAGTAGCAAGGTAAGTTATTTTATTATTAGATAGGTCGTTATATGGTGGGGGCAGGGCCGTAGACACGAGGAGTTGACCCCTCCTTACAACACGGAAAGTATATATCCGTATTATTATGTATGTGTTATTTTTTTCAATTAACTATAATAATTAAGTATTATAGTTATTATGATAAACCCCTCCTCCCTATGAAAAATGTCTGCCTAAGGTACTGTGGAGAGGGGTGCAAGGCAACCCCTGCATGTACCGTATACTTCAGAATATGGGTGTACACCCAAAACAATATTTACGGTTAGGCCACTGCGCACAAGGAATCTTTAGTAATTTTTAGTGCTGCAGTACATCGACATAGGTTTAGCCGTCATTCAAACAGCTAGTTGCATCAGGTTGTCAAGTTTTGTGGACTCGTCGGCAGTGGACAAGGGAAAGTCGTTCACGGTGACCGCGGAATCGTCATCCGCGGGCCTCGGGCCCCGTGTACGTACAGGGAACACGAGCAACGCCACCGTTACCGCCGAGAGGCCGTGCACAAACAATAACAAATAAATACGTTTTCGGAATCGTCCGACACTGGTTTTAACTAGAACCCTATAGCTCGCGCCCTCAGAATAATTTTCCGAACAAACCGTCACAAACCCGAACCCGCGGGACCGCCTAATGGAATAGTCGAGTGCCGGAACCGTAAACACGTAAAAGGCGTACCGGTCCGCGATTGTCGCGCGTCGTGAAACGTTCGGTGAAAAGCTCCGCCGGTACTGTACGGCGGCGGCGGCGGCGGCGGTGTTACGACGTTCTGCGGAATAATATTACGGCCGCGGACGATTCGACGGCGGCGGCGGCGGTGGCGGTGCCAAAGAAAGACGGAAGACTTCGGCGGGACTCGCATTGCCGGCGCGGCCGTTCCGTAAATAACAGTGGTGAACGCGGAGGTTTTTGTCGCCGCCGCGGCCGCCGACCGGGTCATAAACAATCTCGGGTAATAAGGCGAGGCGGCCGACGGCCGACGAAACGGGGCAGACGGCCGCGCGCGCCGTTTTAGACGAGGACGTAATAAAACGGAATCGTCGTCGTCGTCGGCGCAATAACAATAATAATAATAATAATAATAATAATTATGCGGATTAGATTAAATATTTTAAACGCCGTGCGTCCGACCGCGGGGCCGGGATACGCCCGTAACGGATACCCATTACAACGTTATAATGTATACCCAATATTATTATTATTATTATTATTATTTTGTTATCGCGCGGCCGGCGGACGCCTTACGGGGGTCGGTGCTGCGGGCGGCCGCCGGCACACGAGACAGGTTGTAAATTAATAAACGATCGGGTATCGCGCGCGCGCGCGCGTAGGTATATAAAATCGTTTGATGTTGATGTTCTCGTCGTACGCGCATGCCGTCCGATAGTATTATTATTATTATTATTATTATTATTATTATTATTATTATTATTATTATTACACGAAAGACTATTAAAAGACTATTCGACAATAGTGAAGAAAAAAAAAAAAATTAAAAAATAATAATATTACATAGGTAGTATAGAAAAAGGAATTTCGAATTCTACACGGCGAACGTCTGTGAAACAAGCGAACGGGTGGGGGGAGGAGAGCGGAGGGGAGAATATAGGTAGCGGTGATTTAAGATCGCTCAAACCTAATGCTGCAACATTAACGGCGTATTGTTACTGCTAATAGAGTTGTTCAAGCGTATTTAACCGACTCCCTGCGGATATCAGACCGATTGAAAGTAATGCAATACAATATTGTGAGTATTACAATAATAATAGTCACTACGTACCGGTGACAGACGTACGCCAAGTGCGACAGCGGTGAACGGATAATGAGTGAAAACGGCGAGATACGTGGAAACGTTCTCTCTTCCGAAAATCGAATAAATAACCGGCCAGCGCTAATGCAACGGTGGGCTGGGCACGCGTGGCGAGGTTGTACGCAATAATCGTACGAGAAAAAAAAACAAATCCTACCCGAGAAAAACTGACGGCAACATAAGGTTCGAACGTGACGGGATGGCGCTCGCGACTGATTCCCCTAAGTAAAAATGAATGAAATGTCAAAAAAAAAAAAAAAAACCAGATTTACGGGTATATGTTTCGTGCGAATTCCGTATTAGATATTTAACCGAAAGATATATATATATATATATTATTATTTTTTTTTAAATCAAAAAATATTACGAAAAACGCCGCAGTCTTCGTCAAAATGTACACTTTAAAACGCTTATTAAAAGTAGAAAAAAAAAACAACGAGATATCAAACATATCTCCCGCGAGACCCGCATTGTTCCATTTGATATCTAGCTTGCGAGAAGGAGAGTATATTTTGTTGATATCCAAAGTGGTTTTACTAAAAATGCACGAAAAACCGGGAAATCCCGCGGGAAACACGGCCACCGAACGCGGTTCCGGGCGTAGAGAATATTATCTGAACTTGATTACGCGACGATATTGTGTGACGCGACGGCCGTTCGAAATTGTTTAATAGATCGAGAGTCGGCCGCGAATAATGCGGCCGTACAACGCGAAATGCGAATATTCGATTGAACGTCTAAAAATAGAGTTCTCGGGAAATAGTCCCGCGGTCGTCGACCCCGACGAGGGGCCCGTGCCGGGTTCGCTCCGGTTGTCGGCGTCCGCCCCCCCCCCATCACCCCCTCCGCCGCCGCCGTTCCGTGAACGGGACCGAATCGCGACGGGTAACGCGAAATGTCGGTGTTTGCCGGGCCCGCCGACGAAATCGTCAGGGAAACCGGGCGGGAAAAAAAATGCTCCGGCGAACACCGCGCTGCTCGTTACTATTTGACATCGTACGTTCCCGCGCGGCGCAACGTCACTGTGTTTGCGCCCGGTGTTTTCGTACGCGCGGCTCCGATTCGCCGCACGGCGCGTCGGTTTTCGCCGCGACGCTGTTTTCCCCGTCTCGTAACAAGACGGCGTTGAAACGCGGCCGTCAAAGTCGTCTTGGGGGCCGTTTATAAAAACGCGGGCTCGCGGACAATGTTTTAGCGGAACGTCCGGCCGGCGGCCGAAAGTCGACCCGATCAATTATTAAACCACCGTCGAATTTTCCTCGACGAGACACTTGCGGTCTGCCGTATCCGTCACGATTTGATATGCACATATCATTTGTTTCGTTAAACTGCAGGACGTTATCAGTTCTCTACTATTGTTATGTCAAAAAGTATCGACTTTTCTCGCAATTTTTCTTTCTATTTTTTTGGACAATTTAAAGTAACGAGCAACTCTAAAATGTAACATGTAGACGGTTTCTTTGTCGTCCTCATATTTGTGGGTAAAACTACTACTCACTTTTAGGAATTCGGTCGATATTTGGGACGGGTGTGCCACTGATTTTGAAGTTAGGGAGGCAGGCTATGCCCAAATATTAAGACAATTACGTGGAAAATAAAAAAAAAAACTTTCTTGCATACTAACAAGTTCTAATATGCAACCAAAAAGGGTCTCTTGTCGTTTTTTTATTGAAGCGAGATTTCTGATGGAAAAGTTGTGTTTACAGGGAGAAACAATGAAAAAAAAGGCACACATCATTGTCAAACCAAATTCCTCGCTCTATTCAGAATCTAAAACATATGATGTGCTGTATATCAAATTTGTATGCATTTTTTAAAAGCCAAAAAATATTATCCGAATACTAACTAAATAAAACTCGAACAATTCGAATGGCTATGATTCTATATTATAGAATCTTTGAAACTTGTTCTACGTTTAAGAAGTGCTTATAAGTATTCTGTAAAAATTCCATGATATGTCTGTAAATATTTTTAGCCAAATTACAACAAAAAAAACAACCGAAATCGTTAAGAACAAAATCAGTATCGCCACACGCTTTCCCGTTTTTCCTACGTTTCCCATTTATTAAAGAAAACTACAAGGAAATTAAATAACCTCATCAATAAACTTGACAACTAGACAAAATCAACCCAATACCTCTCATACGGTTGATAATCGGAACAAAATGTCTAGTAGAAAAGTTGTTCGCAAACAAAAAGTAAAAGGCCCCGGAATAGTATAAAACTAATACACTCCTCGTTACGATGATAATCTAAATAAAAAAAACCAATATCGTACTTAATAATAATTGTACTCTCGGAATCTAATAAAAAACTTTTGTGCGACATCTGACAACAAAAACAAAACAAACAAAATTTGCTGCAGCATTCACAAAACACGCATTATCGATGAAAATGTTTAGCGATGACAAATTCATTACTTATATCTTATAGAGTAGATATAACTAGGTTTAGTTAATTCAATAATTATGAACTAGACTTTGCATAAATAATAAATTTCTTTTAATTTACAGAACGTAGGCAAATAAAAACAATAATTTATAATTACCGGGATAGCACGGAATCTGAGGACAGCGTTAAACAAAATTTATAATTTTTAAGAACTACCTATTCAGTTGTTTTAACAGTGATATTTTAGATTGACGATGCCGGCAATTCGTTTTCATATAGCTATATAAAATGTATAGGTAAATACAAAATGTGTACGTTTTCCGAGTACCTGAAAGTGATGTATTTTTTAGTAAAAATATAAAATAAAAAAATTACTCGAGTGTTTATATTATTCTATATATGTATACAGCAATATTCGATTGCGTAATAAAATACATTGTACTATTTCGTTCCTTTCTAAAAAAAAAAAAACGAAGTTATTTTTTCCTTTGACACATTTTATTATGTGAACTAATCTCATAAACTTCGTCGTTATCGATAGAAAATGTAATTCCACTGTTTATATGCAGTAACAAGCATATTGTAATTTATAAGATTTATATGAAAAACGAATACGACAATAATTGGGAATGAAAATATCATAACGCATAAACACCGAAGCTTTTGGATTTGACGGCCGATATAACTAAAAACAAAAAACAAACGTCGATCGAATTTACAAAACGTAATAAAGAAAAAAAAAAACCGGAATAAATTTTAATAGTGGACTGTGTGACGGGCTACAGGTCCGATTGACTGTAATGATGTATAGTTAAGGATGCCGAGTGCGGAGAAACCGAACGGGGTGGCCTATATCTTTTTAAGACTTACGGTCGCTATCATAATATTATTATTATTATGAGTCCCGTGGCGGATTTTACGTCAGGGCCAGTTGCATAAGTCTGACCTGACCTTGGCATAACGTAATAATAATAACAACAACAATACGGTATAAAAATACGAAACTATAGCAAATCTAATGTATCGTAGACAAAACAATAATTCAATATTCTCTGCTATAAATTTCTGTATGTTTTTTTTTTTTTAATTTAATTTTTTCTAAATTACTAAGGTCGTATTTTATCATCGTGTTTCGAGTTCGTAATCATACCGAAATCTTATCCAAACAATATAATTTGTAGGCGAAGACATGACACCTAAAATAACTTTTGTTCTGCTAAATATTTTTAAGGTTTTTTTTTTTATTATACTCACTTACAGAGCCTTGCACTACGATTGGTCTATTGTATACATATATATATATTTTTTAAAGGGAAGAATGAGATTAAAAGAAGATTGAAATATTTTAATATTAACGTAAATTATTATTTGGCTATTAACGAGGAGGACGAAAATATGACTACACAATAATATCAATAATCAAGCCTTTAGACAATGTGTGCATGTAAATCGCAGGCATAAATGAAGGCAGACAATAAAAAGACATAATAATATTCGAAACGAAAATATTAAAGAGCATATTCGGCCCGAGAAATAACCCAGAAAAAAATTAATACGGACAAAAAACTAACGCAGAACTAAGGGCAATGTTCAATGAACTCGATATAGTAGTTAGGTGTTCTAAAGAGTCAAGCTAAGCTACTGGATAATGTGTGGAGGAAGGAGGATAAGTTAATTAACGAGGTCATTATATGGAAGCCGAATGTATCATCAAGACCAAGAGAACGCGCAATAAAAGAGCGATGGAGTGACCGAATCAGTAAAGATCTAAAGCTTTTGGGAATCAGAGATAAGGATAAGTCAATGTTGAATAGTAGATAAATGGTTAATATATAAACAAAAAAAAAACATTTCTAGTCTAACAAAATTTGTGAATATTTGGAAAACTGTCACCAATTTCCATAATATTATATAATATGTTAGTTTGGGGATGACATAGGATTGTTGAATGGATGTTAAGGGGATTTTATAATGTTAAGGAGATTTTCAAGGAAAATATTATGTTATACTTACATTCTTCACTATAAACAACCGATACATGTTATGTAAAAAATTACAAACGACAAACAACTCTTTATGAACTCGAACAGTGAGTGTACAGAGTACAAAACTATTCAAATAATTTTCTAGCAAATTTGTCTTTATTTTGATTCTGAGCGAAGTAAGAAATATATTGGTTTTACAATAATGTTAATTTTTCATTTTTTTTGATACTGTTTACAAAATTTCTACCAAAATCTTGCTTCGATTTTCAATTTTAATACTTTTTCTTTAAAGAAATTTTCCTGGAGTAAGACTTTAAAAAGGTCATCTTTATTTTCTAAACATTTATCATAATAATTGAGAAAAACCGAGAAAAACGTAGGAAAAATGGGAAAATTTACGAAAATAGTTGTTTTATTATTATTGTTTTTTTGTTAATATTTAATTCAAAATATTCGTAAAGACTTAAAATTTGAACAGAAACCTCATATTTATCTAGGAGTAGTAAAATTTTCAAAAAATTTGAGCCATTTTTAACGTATTTATAGATGTTTTTATTTTGCAAGTTTTTACATAATATTTATTCTGTATATGTACTCTGTAGTTGAAATTGTTAGACCAAATAAAAATGTTTAAAAATTTAACAAACGGCTCATTATAAGTTATACTTAGTAATAAACAAGAAAACATTTAATAAAAATGAGTTTAATGTAGAATTTTTTTTTTATAAGAATTTTAATATCAAATTTTGATGACAATCGTAAATATAGTACGGCCTTTCAAAACATGTGTAATCGAACTCCCTTCAGCATCGTTTTTCATTAGAAATAATTAATCACGAAAATACATTAAGTTCCCCTCTATGTCTTACCTTCCCAACTTTTCACCTACAACAGTGGCCCACCCATCGTGCAAAGTATGTCCGTCTTTTCTTATTTTTATACATATAAACACACTTATATATTCACGGTTTATGCCGCCGTTGTCGTCGTCGTCGTCATCGTCGTATTCCTGTAATATCTATTCTAAATCACGGTCGTTTATAACTTCGCGTAATGGAGAAGTAATATTCAACTGCCAAGTATTATGGGGGTAAGGTATAATACAGCTATAGCTTGTAACTGAACATCGTAACTTACGGATTTAACATCAAAAACCTATAAGCATTTTATTTTATAAAAATAATATTATCGTGACTTCATAGAAAATGAAAAACAGAAAAATGTTTGAACGGTTATTAAAATATTATATTTAACGTCGGCTATAATATTATTATCATTATTATTACTATGCATTGTACTCGTATAATACAGACTGCACTTGCAGTACACGGTAATAAAAAAAATAAGCCCAAGTTGGATTCGAGCAATAAAGAAAACCTCACGGATATTATAATATACTATACAATAATAATAATAATAATAATAATATAGGGAATGTCGTTACGTCCTAATGGGACGAGCGCGGTAAAAACCGTAGAGAAATAAAAAAAATATTATATTGTTTAGTTTACATGATGCCGGACCGAACGAAATTCTAATAAAAAAATAATAAATATTAAACGATAATATTGTACGCAAATACGCGTATCGCATTATTCGAGATTTAGTGAAATATTCGTAATCGTATTTGTATATTTTTTTTTTTTATCGAGTAAATTGCAAATACGGTACTAAAACAGAGCTGGTATGACTGCGCACAGTTGGGTGGTATATTGAAATATAATATTATTTTATTATGCTTCACGGTTGCGCGTATTATAGTGGAATCGTGTACGTTTTCGATGAACTGATGTAAGTATATACGCATTATTATTATAATATTATGATTTTAAGGGTATTACCTCTTTATTTAAAAGAAAGAAAAAAAATCAGATTACTATAACCCGAAGACCTTGAAAATCATTATAATATTATTATATCGTCTCCCACACGACTCGCCATAATATCCGAGTACAATAATATTATTATAAGTGCGTATATATTATATTATTATAATGCGTTTTAGACGTAAATATACACAAGTTTATATCCATTATCCATATCTATATTATGGTGCCTGTATTTGTTTACGTATGCAAGTATTTTGGATTCTGAGCGTATGTCCGAGCTAGGATAGAATTGATTTTACTGTGGCGAGTGTTTTCCCTTCTGAAAACCACTTTTCGTCCAAAACTCTTGCTCTGGTACGAGAGCGGTAGAAAATGTAATTGATTGTCGTTTTTATTTGTTATTATTATTATTTCCCTCGTAGTTTTTAATAAAATAAGGGGACCAAATGGGGGGATTGGAAGTCTGAAAAACAAGAAAATATTCACGGCCAATATAATGGTTTCGGTTTCAATTTAGATTTAGTTTTTGTTTTAGATTCCGGGCATTTTATTATTATCGTTTTTTTGTTTTCGTGTGTTTATTAGCAATTTGTCTACTATAGTAGATTTTGGCAAAATCAAAAAATTATAAGAAAATTGTATTGTTGCATATTTCAGTAGGTGCAATGGGAAAGTAATTTTTGATAAGGGGTTTTCAAAATAATCTGAAAACCGGATAAACGGACAAATATTAGCCCAACACGGCATTATATAGATTATAATTTTTACGAATAATTATTGTTCTTACCAGTAATTTTATTTCAATGAATAAACCACAAGAAACCTTTTTTTGAATTTTTAAAATATGTACATATTTGGCGAGTAAAGAAGTAGTTTTTTTTTTATTTTCTTAATAATTAAGCAAAACCGGAAAAAACGTAAAAATGCTTTAAAATTTAACAGAAGTTCCATTATAAATTGTACTTAGTGGTAAAAATAAAAAGTATAGGTAGTGCAATGTAGTTGTCGCACCCGTCCCCAGTATCAGCTCTTTTTTTCTTTTAAATGCCAGATGCCATTTTTTTTTTTTTTTTTGGACTCTTTAATATGCTTAAAAAATTGATAAACGGTTCATCATAAGTTGTGCTTAGTGGTTAATAAATAATTGAGCGCCAAGATGGTTTTTTTTTATAAGATTGTCAAGTCCAAATGTACGACAAAATTCGTTACACACACAAAAATATTATTGTACTTTATGTATATACCACGACACATTTAATAGGGAGTTGTAATGTACAAATCTTGAATCCATGGTTTAGGGATATTGAATTTTGAACCATAGAAACCTAGAAAGTCAAATTTTTAAATTTTTAACAATATTTTAAGGCGATCGATTACTATAGTTCAAACATTTTACTTTCCAGATTTGTACGGCTCAGATTTCGATATTCGTATAAACCTGATGATTTCCGGTTTATTTATTGGTGCCTGATTAATAATTGAATTGCGTTGTAGTTGAAATAGTATAATTCGAGTTCTGTGCGTTTCTAAGACGTTCACTTTGTGTTGTTGCTATAAAAAAAAAAAAAAAAATGCTAATGACCCAATGCGCGCGGTCGTTTGTTGTAATAATACCGTTTTATTAATTAGTATCATTTGCCCCGACAAATTCCGTATACAGCAATTGAAACATGTTTTACGCATACATACATGTACGATATACAGGGTGTCTCATGGGGATCTGCCAAATACGATAATATGTATAAGTAATTTTGGTCAGCATTTAGACCGTTTATTTTTCTTTGTAATAATTGCAATTTAAATTATGATTAATTTTATAATTCTATTTACTCCAATGTTATTTTCATTGGCACACATATTATTCGTTTATTTATAGACAAATTTACTGGCTGACCCAATTCAGATAGGTAAACTACATTGACAAATTAGTTGATTAAAAAGATACCGTCATGCTTCGCACGATGGGTGGGACGCTGTTGTAGGTGAGAAGTTAGAAAGTTAGGATATATAACGGAATTTAATTTAAGTCTGTACGAAACGATTGATCTTTGCTAACCAAAAACTATTCAGAGCGGAGTTCGATTTTATAAGTTTTGATAGGCCGAAATATTTACATTTTAAAAATAATATATTTCTTAGATTTTCCCGTTGTTTTCCGGTTTTTCTCACTCATAAAAACCCCTGAAAAAATAAAAAAATATCACCTCAGTCAAATTTACTTTCAATAAATGTGCCACACTTAAAAATCGGAAAATTCGTACTGAGTACGAACGTGCGCTAGACAAATCTGGCCCTGATGAAACGTATTTGAATGGAATATTATGTGCGTATCTGTGTGCTATTTATTAACATACATTACGATATTGTAATAATATATTAAATTTATTGATAATCGCAATGATGGAAAATTCATTATAAAAAAAAGAGCTTATTCTGGGGATGAGAGCGGCCACTGTTGTAGGTGAGAAGTTGGGAAGGTAGGATACATAAGGTTAATTCATTTATATGTGTATGCAACGATAAACCATTAATTGATGAAAGACGATTCCGAGCGCAAATCGGTAATAAATAATTTGAAGTTTCGTAATTTTTTTTGCGAGTTTCGTTTAAATATGATTTCAAAACGCTTATTAAAAAAAAAAGTCGTCCGATGATTTTAAAAATTTTACCACGTTTCGATAAGTCCAATAAAAATATTATTAGCAATTTTCAAGTCCCTAAGTTAATTTATAACTGAATTCCAGCAAATACTTCCAAAAATTAAAATTATTTTAAAGCTCAAAAGTTTTGGCGATCATACAATAAAAAATGCAATAAAAATATGCCTTGTAGTTTTTCGATTAAATCTTTTTTTCTGGTATAAAACGTCGTCCGTGTTTTTATAAAATAATGAAATTGTACGTTTTCCTACGTTTTTTTTCACTTAAGTGCTTTTATTTAAAAAATGACTTCAAAAATCAAAATTTGAAAGTACAATCTAGACAACTTGAGCTTTTAGAAGAGTTGCTACACATAGAAATCGGATCTAGTTTACTAGGAAAAAACGTGTCCACCGATTAGAAAAAAAAAATAAACATCTTAGTAAAACTAATAGCTCTCTCGCTACGCCCGGAATCTAAAATAAATAGATCAATATCGGCCGTCACCGTAAAATATGATTTGCTAAAAAAATATTCGGATTTAATCTAACTTTAAAAATGGTTTAATAAATCTATGATCCGGTATACCTGTAACGTAATTAAATGTTTTAAAGATCGTCTAAAAAATACTATTAACGTAATCTTTATTTTTTGTTTACGATTGAAAAAAAAAAAAAATGTTTGTTTCCAGTTCTTTGCGTTCATCCAAAAACGATATTATGATTACACAATAGCGCCCGCGTAACCAATATTAACTAATAATTGTTTTTCAAAAACCATCTGACGTCTAACGGAATAAAAGCTATTGTATTTCGTCAGATCTCCGTGTGAGACACCCTGTAGTATAACATTACAATACGTATACTATACATGTATAAAAATACGTTAAAACGTTTAGTACGGATTGCGGTGGTGTGCGTTTAAAAATATACTACGCACTCGTGCGCAGTAGTATAACGTATTAAAGTTTGCCGGCGGCTGTGCAGAGACATAAATCTTTAAATAATAATAATGAAAAGAAAAAAAAAACAGCCACAGCCGTTATGCGCGGCGTACGTATACAACATTAACGAATTATTATTATCATCGATTATTATTAATATTATTGTTTGGTACGTCGGAGTATTGATTTTAGTATGTATACGAGCTGTTGTACATTCAATATTATGTACTCTGTATATTATACAGGTACATATTATTATTATTATAGTTTAGCGAAAGGCGGACTACACGCCTCCATAATAATATTTTCCTATTGGAAAAAAAAAAAAAAAAAACAAAGAATTCAATTAAATCACACGGTGCGAGTACGTGTACAGGTAGGTACGGCAAAGGCGTGAAAATAAAAATTTAAATTTGCATACATAATATATAATATGTACACATACCTATACACATATATATTTTATTTATATTGTAATATCGTTACTTGTCGGTAAATAAGTTTGGACTGAATGCAAAAAAAACTGTAAAATATTTAAAAAAACAGTTTTCTCTATGTGTATACAATAATATTATAATCGTATTTGGTATGTTAATATTATTACGACGATGACGTGTTATGTTTTTTTTTTTTTTTTTAAGAGGACGTTATACCCGCTCGTAAGTACGCTATCTCTCCGTCTTCGACACGGCGAATTCGCGTTCATCCGGGACGACTTCAATAATAAGTTGCGCTGTTAATTTTAATATCGAACTGAATTATTGACCTATTGTCACACTTAAAGATAAGGAAATTATCTGCGCTACGTTTATGTGTACATTTTTTTCTCTCGACATTTTAATTTTTACCAGAGATAATACTGCATTATGATGTGATACGATATGCGAAATATCACAATTTAATAACGCTATTATATATATATATATATATATCCCGTTTAAAAATTGAAATATCGAAAAAAAATTGCGTCAACGTTCTACAAACGATATTGTTATCTTTGAGCATCATAAAAGGAGGTCAACTCTTTCTAATAATATTAAAACCGACGGCACAAAGTTATCCCTGTCGAACGCGAATTTGCTGCAATGTCGTACATTCTGTAAGACGGAGACAGCGCATGCGCGTTTAACGACCTCTTAATGACATAAAAATATTGCATGAATATATATGTTGTCAATGTGTCATTATGCGTTAGTATATTATAATACAAAAATCAATGGTTGTGTAAGGCGAGTCTATAGGGTGATGTTTAAAATTCAATTTCGTATTTATTTATTTTTTTTTATTTTAAACGTACGATGATGAGTGATCCATAGTACACTTAGTATTATTTAATGTATTCCTTTTGTGCGATAGGTACATTTGTCACCTTTAAAACTGATCTTAAATTTTTTCTGAGGTGCCCCGAAAATATTTTCTAAGTTTAATTTTTAACGACACGGCCGGCCGTTTACGTTTATAAAAACTTCAGGGCAAAAAAAAAACCGTTGAATTTTAAGCCCGTCACTCTAATATCCTATGTATAAAAATATCACTGTAGAGCGCGGATTTCTAGGTAAAAACATGTTTTTAATGGATGTATGCACAACCGCGAGATTAAGATGTGTCCACGATTCACAGTACCAAGAATCTGAATACAAAATTGTATTATGCATATAAGTGCTTATTTTGATGCTAAGTAAATATATTTATATAGAATTAATTTTTTCGCATATTTGACTAATTGAAGATTTATGAGTTGAATTGTTTCCAGGAATTACAAAATTATGTACATTTCAACCGCTGCGATAAATTTGTTCTATTTTATAATAATTTATTATTAATGGGCGCGTCGTACGATTGTTGTCAGTGCCACTACGATTTGATAATTGACAAATGATTATGAAGTGCGAAAATTATTATTTTATTGTTTATCATAGTACGAATACGGTAAATGACGTTGATGCATGTCCTGTTAATCTAATTTTTGATATCTAGCTATCATTTTGCAGACAACAGACTATCCACAACCCGAATAATTGATAAATAATTTTGTTACCGCGTAAATTATCACATTTTTTCCTCCTGTGATAACGAGTTATCATTTTGTATTCGAAGTCTATTAAAAGTAACAAATCATTTTGTTCATATATTATGACGGCTGTGCATTGATTTACAATTTTTAATTTAATGAAATGCCGAAACAATGATCTAAACAAATTAATTAATTATTATTTGAATAATGTTTTTGATTTTGTTAATTAATATTTATTAAATTTGTTTTGCACGAAAGTACATATTTTGATGTTAAGAGAATATATTGACATAAAAGCATATTTTTACATATTTTAATAATATTTCTAGAGAATATTATAAACATATATTTAAAATTTTTAGAGAATGTATATCCGCGCTCTATTATATAAATGAAAATTATATCGGATAGATTCAATCAAGTCACGTAAAAAAACACGGCAAATATTTATTCGATATCTATATATGTTTATTAAAATTTACTGATCACAATATTTTATATAACAACAAATTTCACATTTAAAAATGCAAAATAGAAAAAAATATATAATGAAAAAGTAGTATTAAATAGTGTGTATTCCAAAATTTAATAAAAATTTAAAATTTCGAGATATCCTTTAGAATTTAACTTTTAAAATTAAAAGATTAATTAAAGGTTTTTAATAAATTAATTAGTTTAGATTTCCCGGCGGTGAAGAAGCAATAAATATTGATGAGTATCGGTATTAGCCGAGGATATCAGAACATCGAATACTTATTATATTCAATATATTCAAAATGTATACTTGACCCGATATTTCCGAGTAAAAATATCTATTCAAATGTTTCTGAAATATGATAAAAAGAAACACTTAAAAAAATCAGGGTTTCAACCGATATATCGGCTAATATCAAGTCGTGGTTTTCGATTTCAAATATCGGATCGGATATCGAAAAAAATATCGAAATAAATTCATATCGGCACTATTGATAATATAATAACATCTTTATAATTTTCCATTAAGAAAACTGAGAATATAAATATTTACGATAAACACTACCTAACCTACACGTTTACATTACAATTTATTCGTAAAAATATCATGTTTATCAAATAATACTTATTAACACTCTTACTACACTCAAAAGTTTTGAAATAATATCACGAGTATAAAACAAAAACAAATGTTTAAAAAATAAATATCAATACAGTGTTATGTAAACTGTATTGACAATCGAGACGTAGACGCGTAAGTCTCGTTAAAATATTATTTTTTTCGAAAAAAAAATATCTCATTGAGTATTAAGAATTTTGTATTCATAGTCGAATCTAGTAAATAAATAGAGATTTCAAATTGGGTCACAATATTCATTAACGTTATAAGAAACGATATGTGTGTCGTGTCGAAAAACCTTGATATTTTAATTTAATATACAGTTGAACTGTTTTAGATTTTGAACGAAATGAGAAAGCTTTTAGTTTGTACAGTGATATGAGTGTTTTTTTTTTTTTTTTGCAAAGACATATATTTTCCGAACAGTGCAATTGATTTAAAAGGTTCATGTGTAGCCATTCCAATATATAAATTGGAAATTGATCACAATTAAATGATATGTTCTCAAACTATAGAAAGACGATTTATCTGTATTATTGTGTAGATAGTGGTTAAAAAAAAAAATTGCTAATAATATCTTATTTCTACAAACTCATAAAACAAATTTTGAAAGTTAAAATAATAAATAATTAATAAAAAGTTCTTTCAAAATGATTACTCAAAATATTGTACAATTGGATATTTTCTGTCTATATTTTAAGTGAAAACCTACCATTGCGGCTTTACCTTGATAACTGAAAGCGTGAAAATAAAACCCAAAATAAAATTAGTACTAATTAACAAACAACTTTTAAATCAATTCAAATAAAAGTAGATATACTGTTAGGCAATATTAATGTGCCATTGCTGTAGGTGAGAAGTTTAAAAAGATCAAGAAAGGATTACACAAATGATTTAGTTTATATGTTTACGAATTGAAGCGAAGTGATATGTGTTTTTTTATAACTTTAATAACCAAACCATTTGTGCTGTTTTTCAGCTATTTACAGACATTTTAATTTTATTAGTATATTTACATAATTTTTATTTGGTATAGGTATTCTGCGGATAAAATTGTTTGACAAAACTGAAATGCTTGAAAATTCAACAAAAGGTTCATTATAAGTCGTATTTTGTGGTAGAAAAATAAATAAAAATTTAGTGTAATTATGTAGTTTTTTTTTTTATAAGAATTTTAATATCAAGTTTTGACGGCCTATCAAAACACGTATAACCGAAATTCGCCCCAAATCTGTTTTCACTTACAATGGTTTATCGTTGCTTACAGGTTTAAATTAAATAACTTTATGTACCCCACCCTCCTAAATTTTCACCTAATCAGTGGCCCTCCGTCCTCAGTATCAGTTCATTTTGAATATATTTGACCGTTTGTCCAACAAGTTTTTTTCCAGTGTATTCCAATTATTATGAAAACCATTAGAAAAATCAAAAAATTACCTTCTAAATGCACCATCTGGATCCAAAACGTAACAATAATAATATCTCTTAGCATTTTCTGATTGGAAAGAGATATTTTAGTTGTTTACAGACAGAAAAAAAAATTAAAAACTATACAAATCATTATATAAAACCGCTAATACATTCCTCACTACTATCAGAATCTAAAAATGTTTTTTTTTTTTTTTTTTTGTTAAGTAGATACTATAAAAAATATATGAAATTCTATTTTAAAAATAATGTTCAGATAGTTAAGTAAAATTACAAAGCGTCAGGAAATATATTTAAAAGAGCACCCATAAAAATTTGGAATATACATGTTTGTAATACACAAATGTGGAAAGTACAAATCTGGAATGATTTAAATAATGATAATAAAATAACTGTAATGGGTATTATTTTCAAATATGTTTTAAGCAAGACCAAACATTTTAATTCAAGGTTAACCATATAGGTACATGTTTATTTTAATTATACCGTGTACCTAAATTTAATTGTTGAATTTTGTAGCATCGAAAAAATCTGTTAAAATATGCAGTACCTATGATAAATAAAAAAAAAAAAATAAAACAGATTTAAGCTATGTGAAAATTATAAATGACTTAGGACTTGAATTTTCAAGGACACAAAAGATAAACAAATGTTTAACTTATCATTTAATAGGTATATGTATTAATTTTCTCTGTTATTATGATATCTACTTGGGAAATCAAAAACTAACCTCTCTTGAAATGAGCAAAACTACTGGTTGGAATGTTAATTATAAACACAAAAGTACACATCGTACATTGTAAAACCAATAAATGTGTAGTTCCGCTTATAATTTAAAATAAAAAAAAAAACAATCGCACGCGTCATAATAAAGCCAATACATTCCTTTCTCCGTTCAAAATCTAAAATGCAAAGCCGCCTACACATCCATGCCGATAATGGCGCGAAATAAAATACAACACGTGACGTTGCGTTTCATGACGTAGTCATCGACACGCTTTTCTATTATATTACGCGCGATATACGATTTTTTTCTTTTAATAACATACTTCTCCTAAGCGTATACAGATCCTAATTAATACCTATTTTAACTGACGTTTATCACACGAGTTGTACCTATACGTTACAATCCACGTTACATAAAAACATAAATACTAAATAAACCATAAACCCCCCAAAAAAAACTCTGCGCATCAATCTTTTTACGAAATCAGGCTTCAAAATTAAATGGCTCTGCTTGCTATGAACAAATAAAAAATCGAAACCGTCAACCGCGTTGTTTCCAATAATGTATGATATCCTATAAAAGATTTCAAATAATTCGTTTAAAATAGGTAAGAGAAGTCTAAGTGACTTGACGTAACTGATCCCGTTTCAAAATCAAAATTCTGTAATTCATTTGATATCGCAACCAAGCGGTAACGATTCAATTTCAAACAAATCCGGCATTTGATGTTATCACGTAACTTTCCAAAACGACAAAAACGATTTGTATACGAAAGCAATATGACCCGCAAAAATCTATAGAACCGTCCGTCTACATAATGCATACCTAATTTTCACGTTATAAAAAAAAATAATAATAATAACAATAATAATATTACGACCGGTACTTATTCGTGATGTTCAATCGGACGAAGATCAGTAAAATACGATTCTCTAATAATTGTTTGACTTAACATTTAAGTGCGCGTATGTATTAACTTTATAAAAGACAATCTCGATATTTATCAAAACTCGATTATAATAATTGTAAGCATTTTTATACTATATGCGTACAGTTGTGTGAAATTTATTTGCACTTAATTTGTATATTTCATATTTGTGCGTTGTGCACTTAACTCGGTGCTGCTGCAGTCGGTGGAAACCATATGGTAATATACACCTATGCGAAATATCGTTACAAAATGCGTACCCTATACACAATGAAATACTAAACGAATAGAAGTTATAGACAGACGGTGTAGTAAGCAAAATCAAAGTGATATATACATTCACCTGTAGGTAAATCAAGTAATATAAGGTAAATCACTTTTATTAAAGCGGTTGAGTGTATTATGCGTATATAGGTACATTTCGAACGTGCAGTGCAGTGCGATGCGCGTGAGTGTGTATACAATTGTAAATTAATGTACCTAACGCTTATAAATTCTTCGTCGATTCCCATATAATATATATTGGACACTTTAACACACAACGCGGGTACGCATACCGTGTATATTTTCTGTTCTATGGTAAAAAAAAAAAAAAAAATACAAAAATATTAAATAAATAAATAAATAAAAACGCCTTAAAAACGTAGGCATGTAATAATAATAAAATATCGAACGTTGAAGGTCGTAGGCGTTCGCTTATTATTATATTATTCGAATAAAATTCGTATAGGTACATAAAACTTATTATCCGGACGCATGGCCGGCCGCTAGAAGTGTCTTTATTATTATTTATATTATATAGGTAAGGTGTACCGCCGAACAGGAAAAAAAAAACGACGACAAAATGTCTTCATTTTTCATTTTTCCCGGCGCAATAACGATGGCGGTTATTTAAAAAAAAAAAAAAAAAAAAAACCAAAAAACTTTCCCCGCGACGTTATATTAAACGTTAAACTCGTGTTCAAATATTCTTACAGGTAGTAATATTAATAAATAAAACAACATAATATAATATGTAAAATATGATAATAATCGTAACAATAGTCAATATTAAAATATTCATAATATTATTATGTATTATTCGATATGATATTATTACGCAAGTATGTACAGACGTGCACACGAACGAACGTAAAACAAATTGACGTCACAGTATGCCGTCTGGAAGGGTGCAGCCTGGCGGTCGTGTGCGTGAAGCGGGGGGGGGAAGAGTGAAGTTAACGGTAAAAATTCGTCCCGAAAATAATGGAAACGGGAAAGGTTCGTACGGTGTTGTAAGTCGCGTTACGGTTTAATATACTGCGACGAGACGGAGAAAATGGAAGAGATAATATACGAGTAGGATACCTATGTATAATATAGAGATTATCTTGGATACCCGCTATATTATATAACAACCGGTGTCTGGTAATAGTAATAATAATATTATTATTATTATGTATATAATATAGTCTCTAATGTTTGGTCCTCCGAAAAACAACAAGGGTTCTCTCGGTATCTTATACTCATCAGCGGGAAGGGGGGAAGGGGTAATGTACTTTTTAGATAAACTCGACACTTTTTTTTTTTTTTTTTAATATTAACTTAATAGTATCATAGTACCATAAACTAAACGCAATAATGCACGTTTAAAACGAATAATTATAACCGTACCTTCTTACGATTTAGTAACGATACAATGCGTACCTATACAATATACCTATACTTATTGTTAATTATTCTAACTATTATCTATAAAAAATTAAAATATCATGGTTGAAAATGTGACGCCAAATTGAACCGCCGGTAGCGCCATAACCAGTCGGGTCTGCAGTGTGTTATAAAATGATAACGGAGAAAACATTTACGATAACCGTCCCGCCCGTCATACGTTTGGCGATAACCCTGTCATGTCCGGTCCATTATATTATGTCCGTTGTCCCGTCCATTCTATGATATTTATATTTTAATCGGTGGCCAAATGTTACTCGGTATTCCTATCAACTTCTAAAAACGCCACGTTATCGCGGCATTTAGTAGTCATTATACCGGCCGTTATACAGTGAACGAAATTTGAAAATAACGCCGCGTTATTCACACGGGAACCACTGAGAAATTTTAGCTAACTTACACCGGAAACCAGAGCGCATTTTTACGTAAAAAATGCGTGGCACTAGTGGCCCTCAGTGATAATTTAATGCTACCCAGTGGCGGGCGATACTGCGGAATAACAATATTTAGTACCACTGACATTCTCACAATGACCCAAAATTATTTGTATGAAATTAATTATTGTATGCATAGATAAACACATAGAAACGAAAAGAAAATCTTTCCCCGCAGTAGTGCAATTTCCATTTGCTTATTGGATTATGTAGATTTTAGGAAGTATGTATTCATAGTTCATATTATGGCAATATTGGTAGGTAGATAAATAATATGACACCTATTCGGACGCTAAAATGTATTCGTGTAAATATGCTAATAAAAACGAGAAGTTGCAGGTGTTATAAACATTTTATAAAGACACTTGAAATAAAAATGGTGGCAATCTATCAATCGTAGTAATAATATTTGAACCGTTACAGAGTTCGGTAGATATAAATATAAATAAAAAACGTTTTGATACAGAAGGGTTGGTTTCCACTAAATGTTCATCTGCAGGTATACAATTTTACCAAAGTGCCACATAGTCAAAATCGCTTAAAATATTCTCTGCCGGGAACGTTACTGTATAGTATCACACTATTTTAAAATTATTTCGATAAGAACTCTCTCGGCTATTGTGTGATATAATAGGTCGATACGTAAATTGCATTGTACCTAAATCCGTGTTAATAATTAAAATAAAGTATTCAATAGCCAATTCATCTTTTCGTTCATAAGTAATTTATTTATAACATAATTATAAGAATCCATTCTAGTATCAATCCTGTGACGGGTTTTCTTTTTACTTGTGTTTTTTTTTTTTTTTGTTGTTTTATCTCTTTCTTCTCTCTGTGATATAACTGTAATGTTGTAATTTATCACTATTGTCATAAATCAGCATTTTGGGCTTAGCATGTAAATATATACAAAATAAATATTTATAGTTTAATATTCAAGAAAAAAAAAAATTATAACTATAGTATTATTATAATTTTATTTTTTTGCCATCGTCGATTCAATTAAAAAAAAAAATATTCTAACTGGTTGTATTCCGAGAAAAATCCGGATGAAAAAATAAATTATCATCTATCAAATTCATCTTTATTTTAATTATTAATTTTTTCATACTTGTATGTCGGAATATGTAATCTAATTAATTTAAAATAGGAAATACAATTTTTCTTTTATAAAACAATAATTTTAATAGTCTTAAAATTAATTATATTAATATTTATTTATTTTTTAATATTGTATTAGAACCAAAGCTGCGTGCAAAATGTCAGCTCGATTGGATACCGGGAAGGGGGTCAAATTTCAATTACTAAATTCAGTTATACAGACGGCCGATGTCAAACTTAATAAAACCATTTCAAAAGTCAATAAACTTGCGAAAATAATGTATAGCCAGGCGTTATTTATTTTATGCAGTATCGTATCGTTCGTTCAATATAAATAAATAATATGAAATAGACAAATTGTAATGTGATGGAAAAAGCAGCAGTGGCCTGAGGTAATGCCTGATTTTGAACGATAACTTGCAGTCTAGCGATGCATCATCAGTCCATCATGGCTGCCTTTTCCATCACATTTAATTTACGTTGTATAAAATGTATTTTTATATATAACTTACTAAAAGTACATCGTTGTGTAACATTACCCTCCTCGAGCAGTCGGGTAAAAATATACCGGATGATCCATTTAAGTGAGTGTACCTATTTCCTATTTCCTCATTATATCGGAAAGTACATTTTTCATTTTGACACTTTATAAAAACCAACAGCAACAAAAATATTACGTGCCAATTATTTTTTGTCATCTTAGTTTTTAAGGTTAAATGAATACCTAGTTTTGATTCTCAAAATATTTTTAAAATTGCATAAATATATGGACCATTATCTAAAAAAAATGTTAACATTTTTGATTTCCGTCAATCCGTTAACGAGTTATTCCACTTTTAAATTTCGGTAGAGGGAGATTATTGGAGCATCATTTTGTGCCGTAGTAAGACGATCCACGTTTTGATAATATTGCACTACTCTTTAACTGGCCAAACTTAAAAGTGGAATATCTCTTGTAAACGGGTTAACGAAAATCAGAAATTTCAACACGAGAATGTATTTTAATTAATACTTCATCTATGTATAGAATTTCCAATATAGGTTATCACTTGAAAATCAAGCTGTTTTTTTTTTAAATTGTCAGCAAAATAATATGCTAAGACAAATTAATGCTTTCCGAGATCATGAGTGTACCCTACATTTAAATGGATAACCCGGTATCGTTGCGCAAAAAGTTTATGTAAAACAATGTAAAAATTAATTATTGTGTTCGAGATTTAGGTGAACGGAAATCTGGTACGTTCATTAATAAATTTAGTTAATGTGCGCCAAAAAAGGACTCTTAGCGTATTTTGATAACAAAAGATTTCTGGTAGAAAACATAGAAAGCCCAGAAATAGATCTCTCGCTCCGCTCCGAATCTGAAATACACATTGTAATTTATTGAACTAATAGATGCCTCGCTACGCTTAGAATCTTAAATACATCCACTCTGTAGATACCTGTTGTTAAACCAAACAAAAATGCTTAAAAATTGAATTGGAGGGTCATTATAAGTATTCTTCTATAATCTAGTTTTTTTTTTTTATAAGAATATTTTATTATCAAATTTTGACGAAAATCGTAAATATTACGGCTTTTCAAAACATGTATAACCGAACTCCGCTCAAAACCGTTTTTCGTTAGTACTGATTAATCGTTGTGTACAGGTATACATCACATCTTTCTCAATATCCTACCTTCCTAACTTCTCACATACAACAAGGGCCTACCCATCGTGCGAAGTATATCCGTCTTTCTGTTAAATTTAATTTATTCAAAATGAGCTTTATGAATGTAAATAATAAATAAAATTCTGATTTCAGATGCTTTTAATTTTAATAGTAAATTTAATGCAATATTTAAAGTTCCGTCCTAATTGTATAATATTATATTTTAATATTCACCAACAAATTATAAAGAAGTTATACAAATAAAACTCACTTTGCACAAAATGTTTAACTTCTTTTACTTAAATTCAATATAATACACTTTACCGACACTTTATAATTGCAGTAGAGTTCTTCATTCTATTGTTATACGTATTCGTAATTCTTAACTCCTAAATAATTCTGTTTCATATTTTAGAATTTCACATTTAATTTAGACAAGACTACAAATTAAAATTTACGATATAATTTAACATATTAAAGATATTAAGATAGGTATAATTGTGGACTAGACTGATACCGCACTCGAGACACGAGAGAGAAGCAGAGACGATCGCAATCGAAATTATTCTCGTGATATACAATGTGTATGTATATAAGTATGAAATGTTTATACAGTGTAATGACGATAGCATTACATATTATTGTAAATCGTAATTAATAATTTTTGAATGAAAAAAATAATAATAATAGAAACAGTAAAAAACGTCCACGGTGGTAATTATATTTTTATAGTCGGCGTTTCTCTCGGTATTGTGAGTAACACCGTAATAAATACGTGCGTAAATCTAAAATCGAGAGTGTTGATTTCATACCGAGAACGAGGAAATAATTGCATTGTTAGATTTTTTTTTAAACTGGAATCGAATTTTATGTACTCGGCACACGCGCACGTAGCGTTAAAACGAATCGTAATCAATTTTATCGCGCGTGTCGAGTTGGCGAGGCACTATGAAGTGGAGGTTCTGTCAAATTATTCTCGAAAATTGCCTAGCAAATCGTGGTGAAGTCACGGAATTTGTCGAGACTTTTCCGGTGCCCACTTAACACACGTACACAACTTATGTGTCATGAAGAGTGAAGTCATTTATACTACGTACGTTATCCTATTCGTTTTTTAAAATATATACCTAAATGAAAATAAACAGTGTCTAAAAAAAGTAATATTTTTCCAATTGCTATTTTAATCTTAAATAATATTGTGACGAAATTATATTTAAAAAATTAACTATTATTTTGCCACCGTCAGCAAAAACTCTATAACAGTTTCCGTGACGCGCACTTCAGTAAGTCACTAATAGAGTACCCACGTTTATGAGAAAACCGTGTTTTGATATTTTTGCATTTTCTAAAATTCATAACATCTCGTACATTATTTCCTTCATAACGTACGATGTGGATTTTCGTATTATGCAACTTTACTCGATAAATTCAATAGAATAAAAGTGAACATGGTTAAATAAATTCTGAAGAAGGTACTCATATAAATTTGTATATTATAAATAGATCAATTATAATTATAATAGTATTATTATTATTATTATATCTTGATGGTTTAGTGATTTATTGATTGCAATTAATATATTTTACACGTGTCACGTGGCGGTAGACAAAACTGCAATCTGTACAAAATATAAACGCCACGAATTACAATTTTTATTGTATACACTCGGCAAAAATGTCTTATCTGAAGCGTGTGTATTATTCGGCGTTTTTACATGGTAAAAGTGAATTCTTCGACCATTTACGATGTTTTGTCAAAACAAATATATTGGCTGTCTGGTAAAGTATTCGAATATATACAGAGTGTATGTATGCCACGATGATCTGCCACTTGAAATAACTTTTGTTCTGTACAATATTTTTGTTATATTTGTTTATAAAACAATTAGTATGCCTCTGCGCCCCTACAGTTTATGTATGTACATTTTTTTTTTTTTTTTTTTTTTTTTAGGGGGAGGGAGATTTAATATAAAAAATTTAAAATTTCATAATTGTTTTAAAAAAATTCAAAATAGCCATTTTGTAAAATGGATTTTTAGAAAAAAAAATGTTCATATATAAATTATAGAACAGAGGCATACTAATTAATATAATATTAATATACGAAATATATATAACAAAAATATTGAACAGAACAAAATGTATTTCAAGTGGCAGACCATCGTGGATCACTCTGTATATTATGTATTCAAATAAAAGTGTTTTCATGCTTTTTTCGTATCGGAATGGTATTATGAATACTTCCGGAAAAAATATTCAAATACGCATTCTGAATATTGTTTTTTTCGTGCTTTTTTTTTTCTTTCACTAAAAAATACTTTTCTTCTTAAACTAATAAAAGTTTTAAATTTGTAATCTTAATTTCAAATCATAAATGTTTACAGCCACGTAATAAATTATGAACGTAGTATATAGTATTTATGTTTAATCGGAGTTTAAGAATAATTATTGCCTTGTCAATGTCATGATATTTTATTATAATAGTTATACTACACAGTAATCAATTCATTTAATAAAATGTTAAGCCGTAAAACGATAATTTTAGAACTGTTGTTCTGAAACTGACATATTATTTAACAAATATTAAAATACTTTTTGCAATATTCCAATATACTAGTGTATTGTGAATACTGTTTTACTAATTCATTCGAATAGGTATTCTGAATACAAAATAAAAGTGCTCTTTATAAGATTAAATATTGTTACTTAGTATTTTTGTACGACGATATTTCGGATACGCGGCAATATGGCGTATTTATCTTTGAGGTCTGAATTTTACAGATTTTTTTCCTACTTACGGCGTTTACGCTTATATGAAGGTAGTATAATTTTCACATAATTTTAACACGTTTAAAACGAAAATAGTATTTTTTTTTTTTCTCATATACTTATTCCTCGATGTATTTTACAAGCGTTTAAAATTAAATTCACGATATACCTGAAGTTATAACGAATTATAATATATAGTATAAAACCGTCTGTAAAATTAACGTTTTCTGCAATAATAATACTATCCCGCCGCCGGTATTCAATATGTGCATTGTCGAAATTCCGTTTTTGTTCTGGACATTGCGGCTATACGAGGAATGCATTATTGGTTTCACTATATGAAATATTTTGCACGTACTGTATTTGCCTCCGGTAAATAGATTCGAATAATATTGTATTTTGTTGCGGGCGGTTTACATCTAAACGTCAAAACCGATAGTGTTGCAAAACCAATCAATTATATTACTGCATCGACAATATTGTCAAAGCCCAGTCGTCGACAAACGGCACCGGACCGCGGTAGTCAATACCTGCGATTTTACCCTCCTCCCCGCCCCCCCGCCAATCGTCCTATAACCAACAACATTAATTCCGATAAATACGGTCGTGACGCCGAAATGGGTCCGTTTTTACGGTGTGACCGACCGTTATAATATTATACCGTCGACCTAATTCGCATTATATAGGTCGTAACTCTAAGAACGCGATTTTGAGATTATTGCATTTTTATTATCGGGGTGGATGGGGGGGGGGGGAACGTACGCATCGTTTAGGACCATTTTTGTTCGCGTACAGGACAATTTTTTCCCCGTGAAATCAGCTGTTAAGTATTCGACACAATAAGCCTCACTCCATCTGTTTGACATCGTAGAGAAATAGTATTGTTTTCTTTCCGTGGCGTGTAATCAAATATTATTTGTTAGTACAAATAATCTTACCATCATATTTTTACATTTTTTAATAATGATTTCACACCGAGTTATTGTATAATATCGAAATTAGTTTTAGGCGTTTTTTTTTGCTTCTCCTGAAAAGTCGCCATTTTGAAATTGAGCCGACGAGCACGCATATTCGATGAGGACAATAAGCGGTGTAGTGTACTAAAATAAGGCTTTTATTATTTTTCAATTTTGTTATTTGTTGTAATTTAGTTGAAAATGTTTTTTAAAGACTTGAAATTTGAATAGAAAACTTATATTTGATTTTTATAAACGTGGTAAAATTTTCAAAAAATTCAAACCAATTACGTGGTATTTATAGATATTATAATTTTGATAATTTTGTATGTTATATTTACTCGGTAGGTACTTCATAGTAAAATTGTCAGACTTGAACAGAAATGCTTCAAAATTTAACAGGAGGTTTATTACGAGTCTTACTTTGTGGTAAAAAAAAAAATTGAGTTTATTGTAGTATTTCTTTTTTTTTATAATTGAATTTTAACGAAAACCGTTTGAGTAAAAAATTTTGTGGAACAATTCTAATTTTTCATTTTTTTTTTTTTTTTGAACATACGTATATTGCCGATTCAAGAACAATGGTTAAGTCAGAATTAAGTGGATTGACTAAATTCGAAATTATAGCTATTTGAAGTTCTGACATTATGCGTATATTATATATTTTGTTGAATAACTCTAAATTGTTCTTCTTAAAGCATATTTTTGTCGTAATTTAATGATTATTTAAGTCTATTATCATGCTAGGGGTTCTGAGTTCAAAGCAATGAGTTGAAAAACAATTGTTTGCATTTTGTCCCCTTTTACCTAGACAAGGCAAAAAACGTAAAAAAACCTAAAAAACGAATATATTTTAGATGTATAAAGCCATTGCTCCCTTGGACTATTTTAATCGCAAAATACCCCTCGATTTGTTATATAAACTTTTCTATCAGCAATTTCTTTTCAATTTAAATCGGTATAACTTTTTCTAAAAGGAAATCTGACTGGGAAGATACTATCAAAGGGTCATTTTTCGATTATCCCATGAGTTTTTCCAGAAAATGTAAAAAACCTGGAAAAAACATGGGAAAATCGGTACAATATTAAATACATATAATTAAAGAAAATATATAATGTCTATTTAATTATTTTATCATAATATGACATATATTGTCAACAAAGCATCACTATCAACTGAACTGCGCTCAGAATCGTTTTTTCATTAGCAATGGTTTATCATTGTTTACAGATATGCATTAAATTAACTATAACAGTGGCTGCACCCGTCTCCATTATTCTAAAACGTCTTTTTTTTCGGTTTATTACGTATTCAAACGTATCGTTCATTATTCCGTGTCGTCGGGGCAAAAACTGATAAGTGCCCAATACCAAACGATTTTTCAACATCCGACATTGGTACAATACAATTTGTTCGCATTTTTTTTTTAAACGTTTAGCATTTCTTTTTATTGTTGACAGCACTATGTTTCTCGCCACAATACGTAATATTATTCGCTGTCGGTAGTTTATCGCGTGTATTATTGTCACATGATGTATTATTTTCTTCCATTAACCAGTTATCATTTTCGTTTGCTACTCAAAACTGTTCATTCTCTGTAAAATAATAGAAGTTGGGAATATCGTAAAATTCGGACGCGATACAATTTCTACCTAATCCTCCGGATATCGCGTACATATTATTGGAATCCCGAAATCGGCATCAATTGGTTATTGCAACGGCGGTACAGATAATTATTATTGTTAATATCGCATAAATTCGCATTCGCTATACCCGTTTGCTATTATACATAAACAATATTACAATCGCAATAATCATAACAGTCAGTGTTGGGAATGGATAATGGAAAATGTATCTATAAATAAAGATAAAAGGTAATATGTGAGTGAATTTATCTAGATAAAGATAATGTGCAAAAAAAAAAAAAAAAAAGGTGATAATATCTAAACACAGATAAAACATGTTTATATTTTTATTTAGATAAAAAAAAAAATTTTTGGAAAAAATGTTATTTTGTTTGTTCTAATGCTACCGATGTTTCATTTATTTTCGTAAATTGTAATAGTATCTATGAACGCTCAATACCATTAAATATTAATAGGTAGTTATGTTTGCTGTAGTAATTTAGTTAACCTTAACGATGAGTCATTAATATATCATATTTTAATTTTAAATAATCATGATGTATTATTTTAATAATAATTTCTATTTACACCCATTAAACGAATAATAAAGCCGGCTAATCGTACAATATGCGTGTTATAGATCCTTTTGTAAAACTATAGAAATTGCAGCGTTTGACGGACACAAATATTCCAATGTTTGTTCAATACTATTAATCGTTCCTGTAGAACAACTACGTTTCCCTTTCCAACGCACAATGTCCTATTCCGGGAGGGGGGAGGGGGAGGGGTTCTAAAGGATCGATGATATATTTCTCGATCGCTGCTTGCGGACAATGTAGGACAAGTACGATTTTTGTCCAGGATGAGTATTCGTCTACATAGACACTACGGAAAACGACTGAATATCTGTCTAGACGCGGCACTGCAACGCTGCATTCGGTGTTGTATTGCGGTATTCGATTTTACGGGTATCGGCGAGTTTTTTTTTTGACGATTTTTTTATTTTTCCTTTTTCCACCGACACGGTATAACGACCGATAAACCATTACGCGCGGATAGTCATTAACAACAATAATAATAACGTTTCCCCGCCGCCCGGTAATTTCGCGATATTATTAATTTCACAATACCGGCGGCGGCGGATGATACGATCTCGCGCGCGAGAATTATTATACACGCGCAAACAACAAAATATATCGCATTATTGCCCCGGCGATGATCGAACGGCCGCGCACGTGACGTACACCCCCCCACCCCGCTCCGCCGCCACCACCAACCCCAACCCCGTACCCGCGCCTACGCCCATACAGTACCCCTACCCGAACACGTTCCGCGCGCATAAAAACGCACGGCGATAATAACAACGACAACAATGCGCGCACGCAGGTATCTATCGAGAACAGGCGGCGGCGGCGGCGTGACATTGTCATCGCGACGACCACATCGTCCGGCGGTCGGACAGCATTTCAACACACAAATAAATACGCGCGCGGGCGCCCGCGTTGTACGGGTGTCCGCGTGCGTTGTCCGTCGCCGCCGCAACGCTCTCCGCGGAACTTCGATACGCGCGCCCGCCCGCGTTTTACGCGCCTACGCGTAGCCGCGTAACGGCCCGGCGCTGTTTCGGCGACAATCGAAACGATGCGATTCCGCGCGCGCGCGCCCGTCAACCGAAACGGCGAATTGGCGATTTTCGAGTGACGAACGAACGCGGTGCTGCCGACGTGCTGCCGCGCGCGAGGGTTCGCGCTGCGCTGCGACACGTCCGGACGCGGTCCGAACGGTACGGCGGTCGGAAGTATCGCGGGAGCCGCGGTAAAGTAACCGAGGGCCCCGCGAGGACGAGCCGGCCCGTAAACCCGTCACGGCGACAGGGCGAAGGGGGTCTGACCGACGGAGTGTCGCCGGTGCCCCGAACTTGAAGTTCAAACCGTTCCTTAAAATAATCGCCGCAGCTGCTTTTGCACGAGGGCAATGGACACGGAAACGCGTATTTCCCCGTCCGAAGCCGCGTCGCTTGGACCCTTTTGCCGCGTCACCGTCGAAATATCGAGCTCGCCACAAACTCGCCGTTCTTAAGAACCTGTGCGATAAAAATAACGTTCGGGATCGAGGTTTAAAGTGCATTCGAAAGCGAAAGTCGTATAATTGTTACGCTAATCCGTAACGCACAGAGCACAATAATTATTATATTATTAACGTTCAATTGTTAACGCGTTGATTTTTCTAACGTAAAATTTGGATAAAATATAGGACCCGGTTGCTTTGGTCGGGTCCGAGCGCCAGGTCTCGGCTGTCCTTCCGCTCTCGTCGGGCCTGGGCCGACCGTGCTGGAAAATCGCTTATCAGAGGACTTATACAGGGCGTTTTGTCAAGCTTGTTCGTCCCATTTGTATCGTTATATTTTGCACACGTTCGAATATTTTTCACAAAATTCAAAGCGATCCTGTGGCGATACCGACTTTGGTTTTTCAAACGAAAACCTACGTGTTTTAATGCAAATTGTAAATCGAATGATTTTTACTGAAAATGTTGACGTGTTGTAGTCGAAATTTGAATTCATATATTTTTAAAAACATGACAGACGAAAGGTTTAAAACGTTTTTCTTTGTACTTGGCCAGTACAACCCAAACTACATGTAGAAGTAGGCGATGCAAATTTGCATAAAACATAGCAACAATTATTTTTTTTCTTCTGAAAGTGCACGAATATGTTATTCATGGCTATTTAAATGAGGAAAATTATGGATTTTATTTTCCAAAAAAAAAAAAATAAAAAATCTGGACTGAATACATACCACATGTACGGAGAGGGGTTAGATTGTTCAAGAGTTTCAACTGAAACTTATATTTCTTTATGAAATTATACCAACTATTTCCATCATAAATGCAAATTCTTCCTCATTATACGGTACGAGATAGGCGAGTGTCCCGAGGGAAATTTTGAAATTGACAAAATAATGACCACCCTCACGTTTTCAACCGTAATGGAAAACCGGCCAAATGAAAAACATCAAATATTACATTTTTAAAAAAATTGTGTTTATTTATTCTCTTGATTCTCAAAGAACACAAGTCGACATTAACAGTGGTAAGTAAAAACGCTTTTAAAATTGTATTTTTTTAGTCGAGATATTGATATTTGAGCTTAAGTGACCAGGCTTATCCCATTCTCCCCTATATTATCTCGGTGTAATATATCTCGGTAACACGACAAAATTACATTATTTACGCGGGGACAAAACGAATTAAAACAAAACAGAAACTGTGTTTTTCGACAAACCCGACACATTTTTTGAAACAATTGTGCTTTTTCCAACAAATTGTTGTGACTTTTAAGAACAAAGTCGTGTACCGAACGTCGTCGCGGTAAACATCTAAAGGTTTTGTTTTTGTGTCGATGAACATTGTCGCAGTGGCGCTATAAAACAAGTTTTAAATTAAGGCCTTCAAATTTCTAAGCCGGCCAATTTTTACGTAGGTAGCCAGGTCATAGAGTCGCTTGTAGACAACCATCGGTTTATTTTTGTTTTGTTTTTAAATAGTCAAGTTGACAGTTTTACGATACCATTAGCTAAAGTGACATACAGACAGTGGTGTTTATAGGGTATATACTATATATACTACATAATATACGTCACATAATCTCAACATTTTGTTGAAAAATCTCGAGTATACTGCGTATAGATACTTTCAAATAGTTAAAAACAAAAAAAAAATCAAAAAAAAAAAAAAAAGGCCCTCATGATATAATATTAACACGAGCCGTTCACATAAGTGATATCACTTAAGTGACTAAAACCGAAACGATTGTAAAAATTGTATTTATTTCAGTAATTATTTTAATTAAAAATGTCACAATTTTTTTACGATACATGATACTTTATTTTTAAAAATGTTTCGTTTTAGTAGTTGTAATTAATTTTTTTCGTATAATTGACATCTATTTCCCTATAAACAGTTATATAATCCATAAGAACGATACATACGATTCGGTGTTATCCTGCGAAACCCCAAATGGCACCCCTGCGTTGCCGAACGTGTATGAACAATGTTCTGAAAACATCCTAACTAGTGATTCGGGATGACTATTGTTCATGTTCTGTGGAATTTCCACTCAATTCAGTATGGCCAGTATTCGGCATGTTGTTATTGTTTTATTTTTTTAAACTAAAAATTGTTTAGTTTGTGTTTGATTTTTTCGTTTGACAACTGTGCACTGGGCATTATTACACAATTTGTCACGATTGGGTTGAAATTAAATTTATGAACACAATTGACGAAATTTAAATTTGTTTTTGTACGGGAAAAATTCGGGAAGTATGTAGAGTAGATAAATAAGACGGGGTAATTTAATTTATATTTTTTGCAGCGATAAATCGTCGTAGATGAAAAATCCATAGTGTTCGGTGAACATCTCAGGTAGGTTTATGACGATGACTTTTTCTAGCCGAATCTCAAATAATTAAATAAAATAACAGAAATGTTTGGTGAAAATTTGACAAAATTAGTTTTTATATTTTCTTCGATTTTCAACATCGATACGTCATGGCCGCCTATTGGTTTTATTTATTGGCTGATATATGAGGTTTTTTTTTTCTGCTATGGGTATTGGTATCAAAAAAAAAAAAAAAAAAATACAGGACGATTTATATAGGCGAAAACGCTTAAATCGTATTGTTTGTAAACTATATATTATTATATTATTACGATGTTATTGTATGTACGGACGTCGGAAGTTTTATAAAGTTTACAAGTTCACTCTGGTACACCATATACTCTCTCGCTCTGTGTGCAAGCGGATCTCAAACCACTACTGGGCGCGTATCTACTGAAATATGATTATACATCCGTCGTATATATTGAATCATTGCGCATAAACCGTTTTTATTCGCTGTGCGAATTATATATGAAACAATTTTATAAATCCGAGATCGAAAAGAATGGCCGTAAATTGCAGTATGTACACTGTAGATTTTGTAAATTATATTATCACGAGATACGTGAATAATTTAAATTTATAAAGAGTGAATATTAGCATGTCGCGTAGTCTGTTAACATCGCGTACAAATATAAATGCGTATAATAACTTCGTGCGGTTTTTTTTTTTTTTTTTTTTATTTAAAGAACTACGCGTAATAAAATATTTATATAAAGGAGGGAGGGGGAGGGGGAGGTTTGAAAATATATAGTCGATTATAAGTTATATTTATGTTATGAAACCGTATTATTTTACATAATATTGCCTACATCATACATATGTGCTTGTGCACCATAATTTAAGCATCATAGCGAAACATAAGTTCAGGTATAGGTATTTCGCCACTCGCCAATTCATACGGATACTTGAAAGTTTGAACTCGTATAATGTATACCTAGTACAGTGTTTTGACTGTTACATTGGATTTTTCCATCGACATTTATTCGTGTATTATGCACGCCTATAGGCATTGTAACATAAATGCCGGTTTTTTTTTTTTTTTTTTATTATTATTTTTATAGAAATATTATTTCCGCCGTATGTTTTACGGCTATGTTTTTAGAATTTTTTTTTTTTTTTTGCAATTCGATAGAAATTAGTATTTGCTTCGGACAAACTCGCTTTGCACAGCCTATAATGTATACGGGTGGGAAATCGCTTTTATTTACATTTGCAACCTACACCGGCAATAATATTAAATACTATGCAATAACATATACATACGCATACGCAATCATATATTACGCATTATAATAATATGATCACGGCTGTGAATTTAATGCACCGGCGTGTTGTACTTTTTTTTTTTTTCTCCGTTTCTATAGACCGTATATAATAGTGAACATAGACGTTTGTTTCGTATTGTTTGAAAAATCAAATGCGCAATCTCATTTGGCGTGGTGCATTTGCATTTTGAACGCGTTATAGGCGCGGGTTTCGTGGTGTTCACGATTTTTTTCTTAATATTTCGGGCAATCCGGTCCAAAATCGGCGTCAAATATTATTGTACACACACAACTGTTAATAGTTCGACGGGAACGCCGCTATAATTTTTCGTAGTTTGGTATATTTCATCGCGAAGACAATTAATCATTTATAGTCGGCTATTAAATATTATGTTAACTATACAATAATAATAATAATTGGAGTTATCTACTTTTACTGAACACCGCATAAGTCGATGAGTAATATATTCTATTACGAATAATTCGCGCTTACGATATTTACGACAGTGGATAAATACCATTGAAACATATGGCAGTGGTTTATGCAGTTTTTGCAGTTTTTTACTTAAAAAAAAAAAAAAAAAAAAAAAAAATAGAACACGTTTTACATTTGTTAAAAATTCGAAGACCATATTTCGTCCGTTTTAAGTGCCTTATTGGATGCATATATTTAATAGGTTTTTACGGTGCGATAAAAATCCGCGGCATTGATTATGCGTATCGTGAACATTTCCGAGTGGTTTTAGGCGATGCGAATAAAACATAATAAAATACACAATTTGTTATAATTTTCATTACGCCTGTGCAGGCTCTGTATAAAATCCCAACGCAACGCAAATAAAATGGAAAATGGAAAATTCGTCTTAAAATGAAAAAAAAAAAAATCGCATCGGTTCGCTACTATTGTGACTATAATTTTACTTGTTTCAACGACAGTGGAATATTTTAGGTAGGTATGTATATAATAGTTGAAGAGCGAAATAATCTAAAGTAGGCACACAATATATTATTTTTACCGATTTTTCACAGCTCTTACATGTTACTTTATTAATTACCGTGTCGTCATATTATTTCGCACGCCCTAATGATAAACTCCGGTTTTTTAGAAGCTGTATTAATCCGTGTCACGCAGCGCCCGTGTTGCGGTCCGTGTCGTTAAAAATAATATTATTCTCGTTAACGTGGTCGTCCGACACTGCCTTGAAATTGGCTGTGCTGTCGGTCCGCCACGTGCAATAAATTTAATTCAATCCACGCGTTTCTTCCACTAAATACGATATTCGGTTCGCCAAACTATTTACAAATCATATAAAAAAATAAATAAACCGAAATCGAAGATAACAGCAATTTTCGGTAAAAATTCGACGAATTCGTTTCATATATGTCATCGACACATCACGAGTTATCAGTTCTACTTGGCCGAAACATGAATTTTGTTTTACTATATATATATATATATATGTGGTAGGTAATATTATAAAAAAAGTAATACTATACAATAAGCATAATTCAACTCGCACGATTTCTCAACTATAGTTACGATATTTGATTTATAAACTATTTACAAATCTTATAACATTTTTACTAATCGAAAAAAGTATGCATAAATAAAAAAAAGACATATCAACGCAGTATAATAATTATTATAATAGCTTTTTCTTTCCTCCGGCGATAATCTAAATCATCATTAAAATCTTAGCGATTTGTATGAAAAGCCAGCTACTATATTTTAGTGTTGAAAATTGAAAAATGTCAAATAATGTTCGTTTTGTAGAACCAATTTTGTGCTGTCGATTCAAGTATTCTTGAATTGGCCTACAATCAAATTTAAATGTAAAAATATTTGCCGCGTTGGTTCGTTGGTCGTTTTCAATATTTTAATTCTTAAGCTATGTATACGAAATATTTAAATATCGCATATCTCGCCTAAAAATAAAAAAAAAAAAAAACAATTGTATACCTACACAGAAAAACATAAACGTGTTGTTCTCATCCTGTAAGGTAAGCAGCTGCCCTCCTCATTCGGGTATGATTATCCGCCAAAGTATTTAAAACAATTTCGTTTATCAATTATTAAGTCGTACAAAACGAAAATGTCGTATTGTTTAACTGTCAACATTGTCCGTATAAAATTATACGACGGTGTTTTTCAACAGGAAGGAATTTAGTTATTGTGTTAGGGGTAATACTATAGCGATGATGAAATTGAAAGAATAAAATATGAAAGTGCAAATTTACCACGCCTAAATTTAAAACCGATTAATTCGTATTTTTAATCATTTGGGAGAGGCATGAGATTCTGGAAAACCTACAAAGGGAGGAGGGACGTGGAATAAAAAAAGTTGCAGACAAACACTGTTATACAATGTCTAGAAAAAGTAATAATTATGCGTATTGCATAGTTTTTTTGGCAATATACGTCATAATGTCTATTATAGGTATTGTGTTGACCCACCATATGATTATCGACATTCACGTAACTGTTCGGGCACAAAAAATCTCGATAATGACAGTACCCGTACACCATTAAATAAGTACACGATTATTTTGTTCAAAAGACGATACATACGTTGTATTCATTACAAAAGATTTCGTCAAAAACTATTTCCGCAATCTATATTGCACCTATTACACTTAACCTATTCATCATAAACGTTGCAAATATATTTTGATTTCGAGGTTTTTTTTTTTTTTTTTTAAAAAAAAATATTACGTACAAACTATTTCGTCGATTATCATCGTTACAATCTTTTGATGTATCATAATATTATATTTGCATAGGTTCGTGTGTGTACAGTAATAAAAAATAAAAAAATAAATATAAATTGTAGATTACTGTACAATACTCAATCGCTTACGGGTAACTGAATTTCTGTGCAATAATTATGTACAAATCAAACATTGAAAAAAAAAAAAAAAATTATAATCGTTATAATTATTTTTTTTTTATAACAGCAGTACAGTACTGTAATACTGGTCGACAAAATAATTAAGTCAACGACATCGATGACGAAAAATAACGTTGCTAGATTATACAGTGGCGATAGCTTTTATGATCCGGTCAGTTCCCCCCTCCCCTCGTGGTTACTAATATTATATGCTTTGGAACGTGTGGACCAATACTATTCTCGTTTTAGACGCACAAACGATACATTTCTGACAAACGAAAATGTCGATGTTAATTCTCGAAAAGTACACATATTAATGTAATTTTAATACAAAAATATAATAATTTACCTACAAGTCTACGAACAGATATTCAACGAGCGTCAATTTATTTCACTTATGGCTAATATTACCGTCAGTTGCGCAACCGGGTTTTTCTTTTACATTTAAAAAAAATGACTTTGCTCACGGGTAGGCCACTGTTGGGGGTGGGTAGTTTAGAAAGGGGAATACGACTATATGGGTATAGGATGCGCAGTGTAATTAAATTAATATTACACCGTATGCGCCCATAAATCATTAAAAACGAATATATAGGGGTTAAAACAGTCACGCGGATTTAGACCTAGAGTGGTCACATCCGTATATTGTTTGTATACAAAAAAAAGTTTATAAAAATAAACACCAATCTTACATTCTCCAGATTAAAAAATAATATTACATTCAGCATACATAATATAAATTATTCATGACAAATTAGTGAATTACTGATTTAATAGGAAATATTATTTTAATAAAGTATAAAGTAAAGTAAGTAATTTATCGGAAGTAGGTAATAAATATAAATTACTTAACCAATTAACGAGTAATTTTATTTATGTTTAAATTGTATTCAAATGACCAACAGTCGTTAGTAATAAATAAACACGGGGAATGTGTTGTTTTTTCTCGTGTAGTCAAGATAACCTAAATATCAATAAAATAAAACTAATGCATCGTCATTTGTTTTCAATTATTTTCAATTGTTTAGAAAACCTGTTGGAAATGTAGTAAAATCTTTCAAACAAGGTACCACAGGGCGAAAAAATTAAATATCTTAATGTACGATGTTAACAATTTGGAGTAATTTTATAACATTATGAAGTTCATTACATTACAAAACAATATTTTCGTACTTCATACAATAATTCCAAAGTCGGAAACCCTAAATCCTAATTCCTACAGTGCTCTTGTAGGCGGTCGCGACGGTCCCGAGCCGGTGTTTTATTCGGTTTTGTTTCGATTCGGCCGCGGCGGCGGCGACGTCAACGGCGGCTAGCGACGGCCGCGGCGCGGTGCCGGAGTCGTGCAGATGGCGCGGCGGTCGCGGACCGTCAGACGGCGCCCGGGTCGCCGCGCCGTCGAGTATCGCCGTATCGTGGGGTGCCGTTCCGCGGTTGACGGGGCGGTGAGAAGGAGTGGGGGGGGGGCCCGCCGCCGCCGCCGCCGTGTTGGGCACGCGGCGTTGCCGGACCGTCACGCGTGAAGCGTTCGTCGCGAGAACATTTCCGTCGTTAGTATCGCGTCGTCGGCCGAGCAGTGTGCGTCCGTGTTTGCCCCTTTCGTTTGTCGCGCGTCCGTTCGTGTCTGCCGCCGTACAACCGCGTCATACCAGTAATCGTGTATCGCGCGTTCCGTACTCGTCGGTTTTTAAATTTTTTTTTTTTTTTTTTAAATTATCATTTTCGTTTCGTCTTTTCGATCCGCCGGTCCGGGGAAAATCAAAATTACAATATTCGGTTTGATTTTTCCTAACCGAACCATAATACGCGTGCGCTCCGGCTGTTACTCTTCGTCTGGTGGTCGATGTCCGCCGTTCTCACGCTTGACCATGTCGCGGCCACCGCCGCCAGCTGGATGACCGGTCCGTCCGCACTATAATAACGCGATCGTAATATTATTATTGTTATTATTATTATTGTCGTTATCGGCTGAAAATCGCACGGATCAACCGACAACCGATTCGCACGGAACCCCGAAACTCACGCGGCGTACGGCTACTACTGCGGCGCAATCGAATAATCGTAATCGTACCAGTGCGTTCATTCCCCTGTCGTTTTCGCGCGCCGGACACGAGACGAACCGAACAAAAGGAAAACCCGACGGTTTTTCGTGAATTTTTCCCGAATAATATCGCGTCGGTCGTACAGTCCGCCGCCGTCATGGTGCTGTTCGACAACCTGTTCGGCGTCCCGAGCTACTTGCGGTTCTTCGCGCCGCGTTCCGCGACCGCCGGACGCCGGGCCGCGTCCGCGACCATGCGCGGCGTGTCGTTCGCCAAGATCACGTCGTGCCTCACGCTGGTCCTGCTCATATGCTTCGAGACGGTGTTGCTGTCCACGGTCAGCGATTGCACCAAGTCATTCACCGTGCACTGGAACACGTCGAATTCAATGTGAGTTTGCCTACCGCCACTAAACCCATTTAATAGAACTACTCTCCCACGACGGAACGTATTGTCGCGCGTGTCGTACGCGCGCTCCCCGGCACCCTGACGGGATGCGTGACCGCGGTGTCGGGCGCCCGCCCGATTGCCGGCCGCGCATACCGTCCCGCCCGATCCCGCCCGGAAAAACCACACCGAACTCGCGTGTGTACCCCAGTATATATGTATTTTTTAAGTATTTTTTTTTTTTTCTTCCGCGTCCCGCCGTCGGCGGACGAGAAAAAAAAATGAAATACGGCGCGACGTTTATACATCGCGACAGTTTACCCGATACCAACGTTAGGGCCGCGTCGATAGGCAGGTGAAACGTTACAGGTACCATCGGTATTTTTGCACTGGGTACACCGTAGTTCCGGTTAGTCGGTTTTTTTCATCATCTTCATCATTATTATTATTATTTTTATTATTATTATTTTTATTATTTTTATTATTATTATTATTATTATTTTTATTATTATTTTTATTTTTATTTTTATTATTATTATCGTTTAAGTTTAACCGTAAGCGTCAATGGCGTAAGGCCACGCCGTAAGTATGCCCGCGTCCAGTTTTCGGGTGATGGATACGCGCTTGATATCCGCACGGGAAACTGCGCCGGGGTAGCCCCGAAAACAAGTGCTCGAAGAACAAACCCCATACCCGCGCGATTTTGTTTTTGGAGACAGAAAAATTATCCGTTTTCGTCGCCACGTGTAAACTCCCACGAAAATGCCGTTTTTACCTGCATTTGAAACACAGCGTAAAAACTCCCTACACAGTACCTTTTTACCTGCCGAAAATAGATGGTGCGATCTTCTACGCGGACCTTTTTTTTACACATTTTAGATTCCGAGTGTAGCGAGGAATGCATATTGGTTTCGCAATGATGTCCATCTGAGATGGTTGCACTTAAGTGGGGGTGAGGAGGGGGAAACGTACGGTTTTACGATTTCGTTATTTTTAAATAAACACGCACGCCGTGTTTTATACGAGAAATAATTCTCGTAACGGAAAAATGATAAGACGCCTGTTTTTATTTTGGATAAATATTCGTGGAGACTCGCCGCCGGTTGACTGGTTTTTACCTGTTTTAATAACCAGACAAAACAAATATCGTACCATTGTATCTCGCAAACGGCGTTTTCGTAGTTTACGACCGAATTTTTTCTTATTCTACAACCATGCAGTGTAGGGATTGACGGTATCTGCTGCGGGAGTCGACACTGGGAGTTAACGTTGCGCCAATGTAGGAGGAGATTACCTACTTTTGTACGGGTTCGCCGTCCCCCGTTCCGCGTTGCTATTTGTAAAACCCCTCAATATCCGGGTTTTTCTTCTTTTTATCGTTTTTTTTTTTTTTTTTTTTTTTTTCCCCGACGTTCCAAAGCCCGTCAAAGTCCCGGGATTCTCGTAACCGCTCGCCCCGCGCCGCACGAAAATCCGGTACTCGTACCTGTACGTTTGTAGCTGCCGCCGTTGACGGGGCCGTCTCGCGCGACGACGGAAACCCGTTCCAGTAACGACGGCGGGGACGCGATTGAAAACAAATAGACGAAAACGAAAATCCGTGACGACGGAAACGTTGAACTCGGCACGAGAGACGGTCGTGGGCTATGGGTCTCCGCCGACGACGACCGTCGCGCGGCAGGCGTCCGTGTAGGGCCGGCCGTATATTCTGCTGCGGTTTTTCGGTCGACCGCGATTTCTCCGGGCCGTCCGGGCCGGCTCGCGGTTATCGCGCGGCCGGCCTTTCGGCCGCCGCCCGCGGAACGGAAACCGCGCGATAGCCCTGGGGACGGCGGGATACCGGAAGAAAGGACGGGGGAGACCGCCGGAGTGCCGCGTGAGCCTTTCGGGGTCGGATCCCGTCCGCGGACCTTTAGGGAAAAGTGTACGCCGTCCGGATACGTTCGGTGCTTTCGAAACGGTTAACGAATTTCCCGAAAAACCGGCGAAACGGCCGTTGACCGCGCGCGCGCGGACTCTGCGGTACATGGCCGATTTCCCGTTAACGGCCCTGCAGTCATTTTCGAAACTTTCGCCACGGGACGAAAACCGGAAAATTTCTATTTCTTTTTTGCATTTTGACGATCCGAGAAAAACCGCGAGTTTTTCACTGTAGAAACGTAACAGTTTTCCGTTTTCACAGAGCGAAACGTTCGTGTCGGCGACCGCCGCTACACAATAACGTAGTGGCATTACGATTCGGGATTGGTGAATATACGCGTATAAAACTTTACTACGACTAAGCAATATGAGGAACATTAAGTGTACGTTTTTTTTTTTCGTCGAAATTTATCGTAGTAGCTCGAATAACGATGTAAATTTTAAATCTCGATCGGTATATAAACTCACGAATCCGCGTAGGAAATTATCGCCAAAACTCGGCGAAACGAATTTTTTTTTTTTGATCGGTCGTTACAAACATTATTAACGCGGTCGTCAGTAAAGAACAAAGACGAACTTAGTAATTAACGTAATATAACAAATTGTCACTAAAATAACTTACGACCGATTCGCAACTTCTTCTCCGGTACGCGTTTAGTACCGACTTCTTACTTACCAAGTCTTCTTCTTTAGTCATAATATATAGTCGGAGGTAATTAAATACTCGTTCTATTGGTTTTTCTCCGATTTCGAGCGAATACGCCTAACAGGTTTTTCGAATGATCCGGATACAATCTGCCGTTGTAATGTGTGCACGATACGTGACCGATCTGAAAACAGACAAAAAAAAAAAAAAAAAAAACCCTTCTCCAATTATCGGACTGTAGACGATACGTAATCAACGGTATGGCGTACACGGTTATACAACGAATGTCCGCAGTTTATCGCGTGTAATCAATATCAATTGGTAATCATCGTACTTGATAATTATTGTCCGTAGTGCGGCCGTAAAAAAAAAAAAAAAAACTTTTACGCGGTATAAAACAAAAAAAATTAAGTCATTTTATAGTTTACCTTTTACGCTTTTCCGTCGACCCTGCATTAGTAATTCATCAACACTTGTCCTGTTCTTTCCCGCTATCAATTGGCTTACTTGTTTTTGTTTTTTTTTTGTTTTTCGACGATAGCGGAAACGATACGTCAATACGAACGATTATCGTTATCGTTCGATACCGGGTATACCGCCATTTCGGAAAACGGAAAGTGACTTCTGATTTTTGTTTTGTCCCTTTCATAAAAAAACAAAAAAAAAAAACGCGTACCTATACACGAAGACTGAGGACGTTTCCGTATACGTTTCCTTAATTATTATTATCATTGCTTTACGGGAACGCGCGGAATTCGATAATTCCGGGACCCGTTCGGACACGACGCATTACTGCGATACGTCCGCAATTCAACACGGCGGTCACTTTCCGAGCAGTGGTTTTTTTTTTTTTCTCTATTTCTTTTTACCTTTGCCGAACGTTTTTGTTATTATTTATTTTTTTATTCTCGTGCCGTCCGAAAAACGCATCGCCCCGGGGCCGACACCGAAACACGTACCCGTTTCGCGATAATGTAATTACCGAAAACGCTGCGATGATGACGTCGGCGAGTGCGGCCGATTAAAACGCCGGCGGATCCGCCGTGTTCGGGACGAATTCATTTCCTTGATAATTTCGTCGTGGGTGTTTTTTTTTTCTTCTTTTTTTTTTTTCCCCATTATTGTTGTTCGTTTTAATTCTCGAATAACAACAACGGGCGCGATTCGCGGTAAGTTTGAAACGTACACATCGAATACACACGTAGATGCGGTAAAGCCGAGGCGACAATAAAAGTCACCATGTTACCCAGTAAGGCGTACATCCCGCCGCCGACGGGTACATAGCGCAGCGAGACGTGATACGCCGGCCGGAGTGGGCGCGGGGCGAAAACGACCAGATCCTCGTTTCCCGCGGATATCGCGACGGTCGATTTCAAGGACAAGGAGACGAGGCTTTGCGTGAGCCATGCGAAGGGATCGAAGGGAGGGTGGTAGGACATTGTGTTTTTTCAACAATGTTTCCAAAATCGCCCGTGCTGTTTTGATTTTACAACCAGGTAGGTCGTCAGCAACCGATGGGAAACCACTAGTGAAAACATACCTACCGCGCATAATATGATGTGCGTTATCACGATCGTCAATTTTTCATTTATCCGATTCGTTCAGTACGGATTATAATATTGTACGTACAGCAGACACGGACGATTCAAACGGGGTACATGTCCGGATACATTGAGCTTTCACAGTAGTACCGCGGTCGAAACGGGTTTCTGTTGATCGTGCACCGAAAAGCGATTTTTTTTTTTTCTCTCAAATTTCTAACACGCGTCGTCCAAAGTCGGATAATTCGGAATCGGAGACGTTCGTTCTGAAGACGTTTATGATATACGAGAAATTCGTTTGATTATAGCGGTACGCCAAATCGTTTTACACCCGTGTATCAGGAAATTCGCCGTCTTGCGGTCGGCACATAGTATCATTATCGCCCCTGTAGTGCACACTTATTTCGTTATCACACCGTACGCATGTGTATGACCACCACAGCGGATTATTTCTAAATAACACGGCGGCGGCCCCGTTAATCTGCCGGCCGTGCAATCGGTCTCGTTATTTTTTTTTGGAAACGATTTGTCGCGTTTGATAACACGCGGATTTAAGGCGGGCGCGCGTGCGTCGTCGTCCGCCGGTTTCGGTGTACCGAGAAAACGGGTCCGGGCCGCCGACGCCCGCGATTGCGACGAACGTTACGACGCCGTCGTCGGCTGCGCGGGCCGATTACGTTTCGATAATGTTAATAATCCGGGAATATTGTCGGACGCTAAAAATACGCCGTCGCGTTATTATTAGCCGCGGTCTCGACATTATTAATCCGGCGCCCGCGGTCCCGAACCGGTCTCGTCTTGTTCGCGGACCGATAAAACCTGCGGCCGTTCTCGAACGACGACGTACGGAGAAAAAAAAAAAAAAAAAATGGCGTTTATCTTTAACGCGAGTTTACGGCCGACGACCGACCGCGATTGGCAACGATAAACTCCGTTCTAAAAATCGTTACGTCCGCGTCGGTGAGTACGGGGGCGCCTCTAAACATTGGGTATGCATTGTCGGTACGCTACGGTCACAACTTTGCGGTACGCGCGCGTGCGACGGTCGCCGTCGGGCCAGTGGTTTTTAACGGCCCTTGGAAAAGTACGGTAATTCCGGATGACTTAATCGAATTTTTTTTAAAAACGCCCATTTCACATACCTAATCATTGTTGTCGGCGACCGGGCGTAGTTTTCATTTCTCGTGTACTAAATTAAGGAAGCGGCTTTTTTAACGCGCGATACTTCGAACATTTCGTCTGCCGCGGATTTATTTGAACCATCTTGCGCGCGCGTTCTTGTACCGTACAGCCCGGATCACCTCCGCAGGGACGTTAATTTTATTTCCAATTTGATTTAACACTGAATCGTTTACTTTTTGTATTAGGTACACCTAAAATGAAATGTATAATGTATATGTTTAGTATACGTTTTTTTTTTTTTCGTTACTTGCAATTGCGTTTAAGCCTTATTTCAATCTATAGCCGGTAGTAAATATCACTGCCGCCTGAGTTTTCTCTCCATGAAAAGCTATGGAATAAACACAATGTGTCGGAGTTGTGATCGCACCAATATATTTAACCGCGTGGATAAAACAAAACGATTATCCAGTTTTCGATACCCGGAACCGGAGAAAAGACGCGAAACCGCTCGCCAGGAGGTCCGGACACCTTTTATCGTATAAATGAGTCGTTAAAAAAAAAAAAAAAAATCGCCAAAACCGCGATTTGCAAAGAGCCGCAATGATCAAGATAAAATAAAAAACACGCCGTAGCACAAAAAACGACTAATATAATGTTTTACCGAATAATTTCATTGAGAACTGGTACGCATTAAACATATAATAATACGTCTTAAATGTTGACGTACATTTTCCAAAGAGCCAGGGATCGTTTGTTAAAGACCCGCAGGTTCTCGACCTGCGCGCATAGTTTCGGCCGACTTTTCATTAGTTTTTCTACAGTAAGACGAGCAGCTCACGACTCGGCGACGAAACGAACCCGAAATCGCAATGTTTTCGCGTATTTTCGTTTTTTTTTTTTTTATTTTTAGCAGAAAACTGGTTATAATATTTCAATAATGTTTTCGTTGTTTAGCGCCCGTAAAACCGAAAAGCCGCTTATCGTTTCGCCGCGAGAAATCTCTGCGGACGGCTTACTGAATGCGATAAATTAATCAATAATAAAAAAAAAAAGTCTACGTTCCCCCGCACAATAAAGACGTAATTCGAGTAGGCTTAATACGATACGATACGACGCGTTCGAGAATATCGACGAACCTTCAGCGGTCTTCGCGTACAGCTCTCGAGGACGACGATACGATGTATTTTTTTTTTTATCATTATCGCGTGTTGTTAACGGGTCGATTTGTCGAGCTGAGGTGTTATTTCCGAACGCGTCTTTAGGCACAAACCGTATACTATTATTGTATTGTTCATATTTTAAACGTGCCCTCGACCAGTGGCGTGGATCGGCCCGTGCAAACTCTTCTTTTCGCGACGGAATATACTTTGCACATTTGCGAATTCCGTATTCCGGACTCGTTTATACGCGGTCTCCGTACGTAAAAGGAGCTAAACTCGAAAACGACGGCGACGACAGCAAAGAGGGGGAAAAAAAATAAATAATAACCGTAGTTTTCGTTACGATATGAATTTACGACGGGGGACGGCCATCGCGTGTATAACAGTGTGGAACATTGTGTACAAAGAAGTGCCGCGTGAAACGTCAAGTCAATTGGATATCCGCCGCTTTGTACGCTCGCCTCGCGTATTAATTTATATTTACATTGATTCAATAATGACCGATTGAGTGTTTACTGTTCGTACGGAGCAACGTTAATTTTTGATTTGAATGAAAAAAAAAAAAAAAAAAGACGGGCGGGCCGCCGTGTCAGACGGGATCTTGATTCAAAACGAATTCGGAGCAAAGTCTCATTTGTACGCGTACGCGAATTTCCCCGGCTCCCCTCCCTCCGCCCCTCCCCATCCCGTTATTAAGAAAACCGCCGGTAGCAGTCGAAAAACGGCCGCGCTCCCGAGGTCCCGACCGGACGAAATTCCCTGCACTCGGCGGCACACCGGTCCGGTAGAAAAGTATTGTTTGCCGAATAAAAAGGACAATAAACGTCTTTTTAAAACCGGTACGGCCCGTGTCTATAAACGGCAGGAGGTTATGATGATACCGTAAGACGGGGATGCGCCGAGAAAATCGGAGGTCCTAAATGTTTCACTGCGCCGTCGCCAGGAATCGAGACCGCCGCAGACTCGACGCCACTGATCGAAACCCCGTGTCGCGCGACGGTAGTTGCCGTTTTTTTTTTTTTTTTTTATCCAATTCATTCGGTCGTCCGGCCGTTTTCGGGTCCCGACGAAAGCGACAATAATAATATTAGGTACCCATTGATTTGTCGCGTTTGTCCGCCGCGTCGCACAAAACGTGTCGTTCAAATCCTCCGACTCATTGTCCGCGTTTCTCGCGCGTAAAAACACCGCGGCTACCTGCGGTTATACGCACGCGCGCGTATAACGGGAACGGCGTCGTTCTCTACGATTCGTTCGGTTATTTTCAAATTGTGAATAAAAAAACCAAGTTTCGAAAATCGGTTCGGGGTTATACTACGCGCACTCTCATAGCGTGTTTCACGGGAGTTTTATCCGATTATCACCGGGACCGCGCAGGACGGTAGGGGTTGTATCAGTCCCGTCGGCTTAAAAATACAAAAAAAAAAAAAAATTCCAGTAATCTAATACTAAAAAAAGCGTATACATTATTTCGGGCCGGATTACGCGAGGAAACGTATATTGACGCATTGATTAGAAATCGGGTTTTTTAAATTTTTTTTTCACCGGCTTTTTCAATTATACCGATTCCCGCATTATTACAGTCGACGAGTCGCGCGGGGCGTACGTAAAAGACGAATTTGCGATTCTCCCGTTCACGTTACGCGCGCCCCGCAGTCGAAAACTCCCTTGCACGGCCACTGTGCGCAGGGCCGGCGCGCCGGATCGCCGTACGCGACGATAATACCCGCGCCGTAACGATGTTTTTTATTATTATTATTATTAATTTTTTTTTTTATCCGCCGTCTTTTCGTCTAGCGCGATTTTCGTCACTTTGAACGTCTTGGTTTTTTTTTTCTTTTTTCTTTTGTCCCCGTACACCGGGACGGAGCACACCCTGCGCGCGCGGGCGTATAACAATAACTATGATATATCGCGCGTCCGGCGGGGGCGGGGATGACGAAAAAAACACTCGAAACAACCTCGAAACGAATTTTAATATATTTATTATTTCGTATACGTATACCGCACCACCGTGCCACCAGTGGTATACACCTATATAGGTACAGGTATATTATACTCGTATTATTTTTTTACTTTTTTTTTTTTTTTTTTTTTACCGATAATAATATTCTCTTCTCTCGGGGGCCCCGACCGTATACACGGTAACCGGTTTCGATCCGTCCGCGTGTGTCCGAACGGAGGGAACGCGTGTGCGTGCGCGCTCGTATACACGCGTATAATAATGTCCGCGCGGTGTGTATGTGTGCGAGCGTATACGTACGTCCGCGTGTGCGCGTGTGTGCGCGTGTATTATGTTAACCTTGGGAATTTGATGAATGTTCATGATTCCTCCGGACGCACCGTCGTAGTCGTCGTCGTCGTCGTCGTCGCCGCCGCCGCCGCCGCCGTGTAAAAAGAGTTCTCCCGACCGACTCGCCGCGACTGCAACAACCACGCCGAGTTACCTACTATTTTTTTTTTTTTTTTTTTTTCGGTTTTTTTTTTTCCTTTCCGTTTGTTTTTTCCCCCCGCCCTCCGTCCGTTATTCTCGTACCGGCTCCCGCCTACCCCGCTCTCCCGGGCACGGGCGTACCGTACTCGCGCCCATGCGGCCGTAATATACCTGTATGCAGACAGACGGGTACGTCTTACGCGTCCGCGCGTATATTTTTTATTACATTACTATTATTATAATAACGGATCGATAGTAGTTTTTGATAAGAACAAGCGACGAGACCCCGCGTGATTTATATGTATATATATTTATGTATACCCCGCGTCCCGTATCCGAGAGGAGAATAATGCGTACGGTCGTTGTCGTTGTATTATTATCGCGTTATGCGGGGGGTACCTGTATGTGCGTGTGTACATTATAATACGGTCGCGTGAGAAAACGTCACTGCGGCGGGCACCCCGTGCGTTACTTGATCGGCGAACGCGGAAGGCACCGTGCGGAAGTAACGGAGGAAACGGGCGAGACGTCAGCGGGTCGAAAGAAAATCGAAACGAGAAGAGAGTGTTCGGAAACAAGCGGAAAAGCCGACGGTTTTTTAACGAGGCGGCGACCGCGGATGGGACGCGTCTTGCGCGGACACGGACACCTCCACGAGGACGGTCTTCGAAGGGAAGTGCCAGCGGAAAAAATCTGTATAGAGGACGCCCGCGATGGCCGCCCGCTCCGAGATCCGGCGCGCGCGGATCATATTCGCAGCCTGGCAAACAAAAGATATCGCGATTATCGCGACAGATATGACGAAGTACTCGCTTGCTTACCGACTTATTTGCTTACCGGAAAAAAAAAAGTTTCTCATGTTCTCATAGGTATTGTACTGACGGGTGTCGAACGGCCAGATCTTAGTCAATAAAATGCGTGGTTCGCGGGACGGCGTTGTTGAGAATTTATAGAGTTTACTGTTATGTAAAGAGTTTACCCGTTTCTGACATTTTTTTGAAAAAGATTCGAGTTTCGTTTTACGTTGTATACAAATGGATCGAACTGGTTCTGTACACTCGCGCCGTCGGCACCCGATATAATACGAGAACGAGCCTTTTGGGATTTTCGACTTTCGTCACCCCGTCCGTACCGTTTTCACGCTCAAATTTCACCGTATTGCCGGAAGTACGCGCGGTATAGTATTGCATATTGACGTCATTCGGTTTTTGTAATAATTGTTTTGCGAAGAATATTTTTACCATGCCGGGGGATCGACGAGAGAAAATACGATTCTTTCTATTTTTTTTTTTTTTTTCAAACATTTCTCGTTTACTCACTCCAACCCCCCTCCCGTCCATCGTTGGGGTATAAGCGAACAAAAGACCGCCGTCGGTATTAATTCAATACTGCACATTTTACACAATGATATTTTAATGCTCAATTATCGGCCGTTTTTCCTTTGATTACCGATTTTCTATTGTGTTGTACGGTTTACATTTTTTTTTCATATTTTTTTTTTTTTAAAGGCTTCTTCGTTCTTTTATACGCGGGCAGGCGCGTATATTATTATACGAGAGACGGTGCGGATAACGCGGGTTTCATAGGAAATCCGAAAGCCCGACGCGCGCAACACAACAAAACATTGACTATTGGACTATGCGTGTTGAATAATATAGCTATTGAATAACTAATTGAAAACGATAATCTCCGATTGTCGACTGTGTATCCGTACATCAGTACAATAACGCTACGTCGCATAAAATGCCGTACATCAAATACAATAACGCGACGTCGCATAAAATGCCGTACAACTGCCGGTTGTTGTACACGACAAAAGTATAAAACACGATCGAGTACGGCCGCCCGGGCCGTAGTTTTTACGGCTTTGCGTGCGCTCGGGTCGTGAATATCGCAACGCGGTCTTTCGGTCGTTTACTCCCGGGGCCATTAGGACCGTCCGGCCCACCGGACAAACCGGGCGATACCGGCCGTTGAAGGCGCGTACCAATCGGGAAAATGCGATTTCGAAACGTCCGTTTACCGTTCGTTCGCTTCGGTCGAGATCGAAAACCCCGTGGCCGACTGTCCCGTGAAAAACCGCGCGCAACGTATGACGCCCCGCGAGTTTCGCGGCCGATCGGAACGTTCGGGCCGAACAAATATTGAAGCTGCCGGCCCGCGTACGTTTACCGTGAAAACACCTCGGTTCCAGAACTTTCGAAAACGTTCCACGGCGCCCACGCACGTCAGTCGCACAGCGCCGTCCCGCGCCCTCCGCCACGGGCACCGGGTCCCGTTGTACACCCGTCGAGGGGAGCAGAAAAAAAAACACGATCGCGGCCCGGAAAACCGCGCGTACCCGTCGCGGCGACGGCGTGCAGTTATTATTGATAATTTGGACGCTAGCGCCCGCGCGTTTTTCAACGGGGTAAATTAATTTTCCGCGGAACTGTCGTAATTTTTTATCGCTGCCGCCCGCCACCGTGCGTGCACACACGGCCGGCGAATGTCGGGCCGCGCGGGGCGGCGGGCGCACGTCCGGGTTCCGAACCGTACGCCGACCGCGCGTTTCCGTCGCGTTTTACCGGCCGTCACCGTACGCTGTTCGCGTTTTGGTTTTGTTATTATATTTATTATTTATTAGTTTTTTATTTTCAATTCCCCGCCGCCGTGTTTTCGCGTATCCGCGCACGTGTGCCGTTACCACGTACACCGTGTACGGTCCGAAAACATCGATTTTCATTTCGCGCCCGTCGCCCGCCGTTGTCGCCGAATACGCGTCGCGCGTTGTCGCGCGCGACTCGACGGCGCGTTTTTTTTTTTTTATTTGTATTCTCTCTCGCCGTTTCCCGTTCCTTTTCACGCGAACGGCAATATTCATAATCGATTCGACGTGTTATCGGCCGTAAACAGGCCGTTTACTGCACTGCAGCGCTGCGGGCGTTATGCGTCGCGCCCGTGATAATAATAACAATAATAACAACAAGAACAATGACGGTCGCCTAGTTATAAAACCGCGCGCGGCCTTTAAGAGTATTTTTTTTTTATTTTTTTTAACGGCCAAATCGCACGCCTTGTCGTGCTTGGATTTCACGCGATAAACGCCGCGGGACCGTGTACGATAATTACTACGCGATTCCGTATTTTACGTTCGATCGTGGTGCGCCCGTCGTAATAATATCCGCGTATCTCTTGTCGAAACCATCGCAGTTAAATGAAAAAAAAAAAAAAAAAAAAAAACTACACCTAGATGGCCGATGCGAATCGAAGTCCGTTTATTACATACGTATGATGCGAAAAGGGCGAATTATCGATTAATCCGCTTTTCCGCGAAATTTCCGATTCCACGCCGAAAACAAAGGCGACTTTTACAAAATTTTTGTTTTCCGTTCAATGGGTTTCGTACGATCTGTAATGCCCATAAAACGTATCGTGGCTATCGAACCACTTCATAAGTCTTCATACGAGACATTAACGCGCGGTCGGCTATAAATCATTGTTGGTTTTACACATCTGCGGTCGAAACCGACGACGAGACGCGCCGTGACGGCGACGGCGGAGCGCGGGGCCCGTTCGTTTTCCGCGGACTCGTCGAAAACGAGACGATTAAAATCTAAAAAAATAAAAATCTAACTAGCGGGGCTACTGCTCTAGCTGCGCGCACACACGCACACGCACACACACGCACACTCCCGGCGGGGCGGAGGGTGTAAAAATCGGTACTCGTATAAATAATATACGCGCCGCCGCCCCTGCCCCCGTCGTTGTCTAGCGTCCCGCGCCTACCCGACCGTCCGCCCGCCCTTGCACCCGGGACCCTTGGACGGTTGTATGCGAGCGCGCCTCGTGTTCGCGCGCGCCCCCTCCCGCCCTCGTCTTTTTCTCCCCCACACCCTTATCGCGCTTTATCACTCTCGCTCTCCCTCTCGCTCGCACACACTCTCCGCCGGGGACTACACTCGAATTCCGGACGGGAGGTGCCGGTGCCGGAGTTTCGGGCGACGGCAGCGGGGACAGTCTAGGGCGGCGGTGGCGGCAGAAGTGTCAAACTGTCGACGGCGACCCCTTTTGCTCCCTTCTCTCGTCTGGTCGCTCGCCCGGCGGGCCGTTTCCGACGGCGGCGCCGGTGCGAGTCACGCGCCCGGCAGACGGTTTTGGATTCGGTGTTTTGTTGTTTTGTTGTTTTTTTTTTTTTTTGTGCGGGGTGGGTACGATGATATAATTATGTACGTACGGTTTTCGCGTTAACGCGCCAAGAAACGAAGGAACCGCGCGTATACCGCGGGGAAACCGAGAGACAATGTACGCGAGAGATCGAGGCGTGTCGGGAGAGGAGAAGGAGCGGCGGCGTGCGCGTTTGTGCGTGTGTGTGTGTAGAGGTGTAGTAGTCAAGAAGACTATACGGGGCCCGTCGAGTGCGAAGGACGTCCGCGGAGTGTAGAGCGGGTCGGAGAAAAAAGTTTTCGTGCGACTCGAGGGTCGGACATGCGGAGTGTTGTGTCGCGCGACGCGTGGGTGGGACCCGTGTGTACGTTCGTGCGTGCGCGTGTGATAAAGGCCGACGGTGAAAGAGACGAACCGGCCGAAATCAAAACCGCAGGCGAGTAAAGGTCGAATGCCGCGAAAATCTCCGCCCGGTCCGTTATCGCGTCGCGCGCCGCGGTCGCCGTCGGGGTTTTTTTTTTTTTTTTCAAATTTTTTTTTTAATAACGTTCCGACGGCGTGCGCGGTTTTCGTTATTGTTATTTTTCAATTCCTCGAGTTTATTAAAAAAAAAAAAAAAAAAAAAAAAAAAAATAAATAAAACACCATCGCATACGGATGATAACGCGCGACGCGTGTTGCGAGCCGTGGGCCGACGACAATAATATCACACGACTCGGCGGATTCCTAGCGCGCGAAAAACGCGTCATCGTTTTTTGTTGTTTTATTTTTTTTTTTTTGGTCGTTTTAGGATTTCATACTCCGGGGCGTTTTATTCCCTCCCCCCCCCCTTACCCGCGTACGCGTTTTTAACGACATCACACCCGGCCGATCGGTCGTTTACACCGCTATTATATTATTATAGTTTTCGAACACAGGACGACACGTCGTATCCGTTTTATGTGTACCGGCGCACAGCTGTCCCGTTACGCGTCTAATTAAAGAAATACCGGGCACGGTTTGTAATTTTTCGGTTCGTATACCCATTACTGCGCCGTATAGGTGCATATACGGGTGAAAAGTCGTTTTTTTTTTTTCTACTCGTTTTTTTTTTTTTTTTTTTTTTTAATGAGAATTTTCCCATCGGCCGCGCCGACATCGCACGGTCCTCTCTACCTGTACGACGACGATAATATAATGACGCGCATTGTGCCGCATTATACGATATTACATATTTTCGGAAAACAACAGCGAAACGCGGACGGATATTTTGTAATATTATAATCACGAATTATTATTATCATTATTATTTTGGTTTTTTACTAATAATAATGATTACGATAGTTGTAGGTTTTTTTGTTGTTGTTTTTGTTTTTTTTTTTTTTTAGTTGTTTGTCCCTTGATCATGCCGTTCTTCACTGTTGTCGTATATTATCATTATGTATCGTAATAGCAATATCATCCCGCGGCGGCGTAAATAACTATACATAACGCGATCGTTACACTCGTTATGCTCGGAACGAAATTTGTAGAGGGAAATATTTCCGAGGTTCACGCGCGGCTCGAAAAAATTGCGAAAAAGTAACGGCTATTTAAAAAAAAAAAAAAAAAAAAAAACGAAAACTAACATCACGACTGCAGTGACTAAATATTTATTATGCGCACGTTTGTTTTCGTACAAAAGCTACACGCATTAGCCGTCGGCAATATTCTCGTCTCTGAACTTGTGTTTTGGCTCGCTTGAATTTCCGAGCGCCTCGATTTGCAGGTATCCTATCAGCAGTCCCGGATCAAAGGGTAGGAGAGCGGAGGGAACCACGACCCCGGGGCCCGTGAAAAATAGAGGCCCATAAAGACCATAATATTACGAGTCGAATCAAATATTTGAGAACGGTTTCTTCTTCCCCCTTTGTTTATCAGTTCGTTTTAATAGAATATGAGTCCCACAGTCCCGAATCGGGGATGCCCGCCTACAAAGATAACAGATACGGGCAAAATCGACGGCTTCTCGAGAGGGATATACGCGGATTCGGTGCGCTCGTCCCTTATTGCGACACATACGCGCGCGGCTGCTGTCAACTTGTTGATGACGAGGAAAAAAAATCGGCGTATTTGTTTTTTTTTTCATTTCTAATCGTTAGTTAATATACAGCCGATGACGACTCCCGGTCGTAATAATACAATACGGTTCGTTTGTGATAATAATTGTTGTTATTATACTATTATTTTCCGTCGTCGTGTACGAGATTATAACAGTTATTATTCACAGTCGTCTGCGCGTATATACAACACGCGTATAGATTATACGTTTTTTTTTTTTTTTTGGTTTTAAATGTTAATCGTTAATTCATTATGTACCCGAAACGGAAATTCGAACGCCGACACCCCATTATCGGGTTTTTAAAAACGTTTTTTTTTTCCTGGTTTTTTTTTTTTATTTTTTTACTCCGCGGACTCGTTTCCGAACCGCTCGAATATTATCGTGCCGACGACGTATATATTATATATTATAATGTTTATACTCTCCGGTATATATTATACTCGCATACGTCCGTGACTATTAAAAAAAAAAAAAAAATCTTAAATAGGAATAAACAAGACGACATCAGTGGGCCGGAGTGCAAGAGGAACGAAAAAAAAAAAGTAATAGTGTGTACGCGCGATAAATATTAGAAGGAAATAAAGGCGAGCGAGGGTAAGGGGGTAGCGGAAGGAGGGAGGGAAACGTGTTTACAGACGTTATATTATATTATAGTGTAGGCAAAGACATTAGTAGAAATTATGGACAATGAACAAATCGTCGTCTACAGAGAATATTATAAGGTGTCGTCTCGCGCTGTATAGAGCGACACCTTCGCATTAATTTCCGTCTTGACCGCGCGCGCGCGCGCTCGCACTACGTCCGACGGCTGGTGTTCAGATTATTGTTTGTGTGTTTTTATGGGTTTTTTTTTTTTTCATTTGTTATTTATTTAATTATCACGTTATTCGACGGCGGCGGCGCACTGTATATAATATAATATTATGGTGTGTTTACACGTGAACAAAAAAAAAAAAAAAAAAAAAAAAACAACCGACCAAACAAGCGTTTATACGATTCGTTAATCGTCACCGTAATAATAATATAATAGCAGTTATACTGACTGCAGCGCTCCGGTTACAATATTATCCGTGTCTTCGGAAAGAAACGGCCGCGATATTGTTTAAGAATTTTCCGACAGCGGATTCGTATAGTATTTATACTCGTCGTCGGGCCCGTTATGCACATTTATATACGCACACCCACTCGAAATCGTGTCTGCCGAATTTCCGATTCTACCCCTCTGGATTTCGATAAAAAAAAAAAAAAAAAAAAAAAAAGAAGAAGAAACAAAGCCGCGATGGAAAAAAATAAAACATCCCCTTTCATAGCCGTTCCCGTCGCCGTGCCGGATCAATCGGCACACGCACCCGGAAACAGAAAACGTCCGAATTCCCGTGTCGTGTCACGCGCGCACACCGCGGCGGGTCGCCAACTGCAAAGTTACCCGTCGAAACGAAATAAACCTGCACCGTTGTTCCCTATACTTTCGAACGCCGTTTTTTTTTTTTTGCCGTTCGTATACTGTTCCGTCCAACCGAAAGCGAATTGACCGCGGTCCGCGAAACCGACGTGACCACCCCCCCCCCCTTTCCCCACCCCGAACGTACGGCAAACACGATAACATCATCACGTCGTGTTGATATTCACGAGATCGACAACCAATACACGGGAGTGTTTCGCTCGGTGAAAATATCGGTGAATTTAGGCGGACGGTTTTTTCTTCCTCCCGGCTGGTGAATATTGCGCGGGCGCACGCCGGCCGCCAGAATACCATTGTTTTCCTCGACGGTCACCAGGATTTCCCGCGAAAAAACACTTTCGCGGTCGCCGGAAACGTTAGTCGCACACCGATTTCCGTTAGCGGTCTCTTACCCGCTGGTTTTTCCGCACTCTGCAACACGGAACACTCGTAGTTTTGATGTCCCGAGCGTTAAATCGGTAAATCGGTCGTTTTTCCGGTTGTCCCCCGCGACGACGGACCGCGCAGTATACGGCCAGTGCTGTTGCTCCGCTCAGAATCGTTTGCCGTAAACGACGGACCGACATCCAATGAACGTCCCGTGTGCGTTCGTTTCCGACGTTCCGCTCTCCGTTCTGTAACAGTGATAGGCGCGCCCGTCGCTGAAGTGTCGGGGCCCCGTCGCGCCTACCGCGTCGTTATTTCCGAAACGTTCTGTATATGTAAAAAAAAAAAAACAAAAAAACAAAATAGATTACAATAATAACACAATCGATCGAGACCCGACGTCGCCGTCACAAAGTTCCGTGTTGTTTACTCGTACCTACGCGCCGCGAACATATCTATGTATAAATATTTAATAAAAAAAAAAACTTAGGACCCGGACGGTAAACGATTAATATTTATACGACGTCGGGTGTGCGTACAGGCGCTGCGGTGTGGGTTACCTGTATGCATATATATATATGTGTGTGTGTGTGTGTGTGTGTGTGTGTGTGTGTGTAATTATGTCCGCGATTTCGAAAACAAGACTTTGCGATCGGTTATTTATTGGTCGAGCGTTGTCAATAAGAGATATTAATTGATGTCGGGGTTTATTATTTACACCGCGCGCGCGCAAACAACAAATGCGTTGACATTTGGAAATCCAGTTGTTCGGGAAAAAAAAAAATAAAAAAAAAAAAACAAAAACTACTTGTACCCCGCTATACACACACGTATTATCGTACGGGAACCTAATATATTATACGAAACGAACGACGATAAAAGAATAATTAACGTTATTTTATTCGTTCCCGCTCCATCCCTCCGCCCGCCACCCCACCCCCTTCCCCGGCGGCCCGGCCCGACATCAAATTCTGTACAATACAATATACCTATATCGTGTTTATTTAAACGAGTTGTCGATTTCTGCCGCCGCCGCCGCATCTTGATTTATGCCTTGTAACGACGTTATAATTTCGCATCGGCGCGGCGTTTCGCCTCGATATATTTACGAGAAGAAGAAGAAAAAAAAAAATAAATAATAATAAAAAAAAAAAAAAAAAAAAAAAAAAAAAAAAAAAAAAAAATGTCTTCGAGAAAATCGCGCGAACCGCATAATAATAATAATAACAAATAAATCGGCGATCCGTCCGCGGCCGTGGCGTATTGAACCTTTACGCGCGCTCTCCGACGACGGCGAAAAAAATGCCAGAAATCCGCCGTATTACACGTTATTACGCGTGCGTACGAGCGCGCGCGCGCGTGTGTATATACGATCGGCGGTCGTCGGAAATCACGCGGGTCGCGTATAGTTCGGCGCGGCCCGTCTCGGGAAATGGCGAAATTCAGTTGGGCCGCGGCAACCGAATTCAAATCGCGCCGACCGCGGCGTTTCCCTCAAACGCGACGCGAAACGCCGATTCGCCGCGTCTGTCCGCGATCGTCGCCGGTCCGTTCCGCATCGCGGGCCGGTACATCCGAATGGGTCTCATCGCGTACGGCCCGCGCGTATTACCGGCGGAACCGTCCGGGGACTTTGTCGCGCGCCCGGACCGTTTCCGAAAGGCGGCTAGCAGTTGAACGACGGCGGAAAAAAAAAAAATGCTTTTTACCGAAACGTAGACGAAAGTTGACACCGCGATGTTTTTGCGCGCTCGCACGGCCGGCGGCGCGTCGAGGTTTCGGTGTTTGCGGGCGAAACGAAAAACAACAATAATAATAAATAAAAACAACGTTATCCGGCCGTTATAGACGGTATTTCTCACGTGCTTTTTACCCGGCGCACTTGTACGTCATTTCATAACCGCCGTAACAATAACAACAATAACAATAATAATAATAATAAACGTCTTGCCGCGGAATATCTGCTTACGTTTTTTTTTTTCTTCCATAATATTTCACCGGGGGGCAAATTTTTTCATCTCTTTTTTCTTACGTTTCCTAATCGTTGTAAACGACATTTTCAAATTAAACGGTCTTCGCGGGAACGTAATTTTTTTTTTTTCTATACGTGCACCGATAATAATTTAATAACCGGACGATATCCGACGGCGGCGAACCGAAGGAAAACGGGGTTTTCGGAACGACTCCAGCAGGCCCCGTTTTCTCCCTTTTCGTTCGGCCGTATCATTACTATGATTATGTTCCGCGTTTAGCGATTACTTTTTTTTTTTTTTTTTTTTTTTTTTTTTTGGTTTCGTTCTTGCTTTATTTAGTACCGTTCGATTTCGTTGCTATTTGATTTCTCAAACACCCCTCCCGGGAGGAACGTCCCCGTGCGCCTCGCCGTCGCTCGAATAGCGTGTAATATGTTAATTCGGCCGAGTCCGGTTGTTTTTTTTTTTTTTTTTTTTTTTTTTTTTTTGGACCCGGGTGTTTAGAGGACCCAACTTATACACAGTACACCACTTCAAAATTATTTACACGTCCGTCTAATGTTAAAACAGTGTACGGTAATCGTCGAAACGTCTCCTCGCGACTCCGTGCCAATTTTGGCCGCGGAAGCCGAGTGTCCTCCGACGATTCCTCGGTTGCGGGTCCTTTCTTATACCGACCTCCGCAGGACTTCCGCACGCGGTTCTCGTCTTGTATTCTCGCGATGTTCGACGACCTTTTCCCCGGGCCCGACTCCTGGGCGTCGCCCTCCTTCCCGAATCGGTTCGGCGCAGCTACCCCCTCCCCCCAGTCGTCTTCGTTTCACGCGTCCGTCCCCGTTTATATACGCATTCCCCGTGGCCCTCTTGTCGCTTCTCGCCGTACTTCGCGCTGCGTTCTCGAGCCGCGCGAAATTATCGGAACTGCTCGCGGTTTTCTTCGTCACGAATCGTACTGCAGCCGCGCCCGACCGCGGGGATCGCGTTTTTTAAAAAAAACATCGACTGGCCCCTCGCCCGGGATGGTTTCGTCCGCGATCCCAACCCGACCCGACCGGGGTCGCCGCCGTCACCGTCGGTTCTCGAAGACGTGACGTGGCGCGGCGCAACACCGAGCCACCGGATAGGTACCGGACGCGCACACGCACAAGCGCGCGCGCTCGGCGGTCTGACCTCGGGTAACCTCTACCCCTGCGCCGCGGCAGCATACCAGCTGCATACCTGTGTGCCGCGTCTCTCGTTCTTTCTCTCTCTTTCTCCCGAGTATATACACACGGACCGCTCTTTATACATATTTATGTACGGCTCAGCCCCGCCGCGCACACTGCAACAACACACCCGGTACATAGTAATAATAATACTATAATACCTGTGCTCTACACGTATATTATTATTATTAACGTTTTTTTTTTTTTTTCCTTTCTTTTTTTCCCCCTGTCCCGTTCCGCGTTTTACGACGAAGACGAGACCTCTTCGTGTGTAATTCCGTCGTATAGTTATACTACCCGAGATAAATACATCTATATATGTATATTGTATTTTACACAGTATAATATTCGATATTATACGACTTGGGTATGCGTGTGCGTATGGTAGAAGTATGTACGAGCGACGTTTAAATCGCGAGAAATCCTATTAGCAGTACCGCCGCGTAATATAATCGTACCGCGCGAAAGGAGCGCGGGTCTTCGAAAATCTTTACGCGAAATTTCGGGATTCGTTTCGGCCGTGAATCGGTTATCGCGTCGGCATCTACAAGTGGAGTAATTTGCACGTTGCGGAAGCGAGAGAAACACCGTCGGCGAAAGGCCTTCAGAAAATAGAATTTCGATAAAAGCGCCGGAAATCCTAATAAAAAAAAAAATCAACCCGAAATTATATATTATCGTCCGAAAAATACACACACTCGCGGGCCACTCGGACCGAAAAATAAACGGGATCGTTTTGCTTGGAAAATAAAAAAAAACGCCAAACATTGACTTGGACCCATCCTCCTTCTTCGACGGGACTAAACCGCCGTAGACGCGTTGACGTCACGATTTTTCTAATTGACTAAAAATAGACTGTTGTATTGTTTACCTAACAACCGATGAACTATGTTGATACGTCCCGTTATACCGCTAAGTGTAAAGCGTGTAAACACGAAGAGATTACGTGATGGGGGGGGAGACGGTACCCGCGTCGACCGTCTCCTGTACTCGTTACGATCGACTCCGCCGATTTCGTCGGGCGCGAGTGAGCCGGTTGAAATCTGTTGTTGTCATTTTTCTTTTCGACGGCCTTTCAAACGCGCATTAAACACACGTTATGGGCGTAGTGACGGGCGTTTGCCCCCGCGGTCGATTCGGCGGACGTTTGTTTAGCCTTGCGTGTGTGACGCGCGGCCCCGCGTACGAATCGAACGGGCGTGAAAATTCGGTCGGAAAATGTTACGCCGTGCGTGCGCAGTCGGAGAACGGAACGGTCCGCGGGCGAAACGAAACGGAATGATGACCGCGCGTATCCACCCGAACGATTTGCCTACAGCCCGCGTGTGCGTGCGGTATAAATGCGTTCGGGCGCGCGCCCGCTGATCAATCGCGTTTTATAACGGGACGGAGTTGACGATAAATAACGCGCGAAAAATGAAAAAAAAAAAACTATGGAAATAAAATCGATAAAAAAAAAACGGTGGTCCGCGGTGAAAAAAAACAACGTCTCACGACGTACGCAATAACGCGTCCAATTATAATGTCCGTCCCGTATCCGTTCGTAAAATAATAATAAAAAAAAACCGTATGTATTCTCGTCGCGACGCAATATAATAATAAATCGAGTCGCGCCGGGTACGGGCGCGCGTATAAATAATATTTGATAATAAAAAAAAAAATAAAAAAAAAAATATCGTATTATTATTACTATTTTTTTTTTTCTTTCTTTCTACCGATTTAAACGCGAGTGCGTCGGTCCGCGCGCGCGCTCGCGCCGTTTCGATTTACGAGCGCGGCGCAACGCAATAACAATCGAAAATGTGTCGTAGAAACCGCGTAGGTGGTCTTTTATTCATATTATTACGCTCGGACTATTATTACGCGCGTTTGTTCCGTTCGCCCGCGACGGTGCGCCGGGGCCCGCGACGCGGACGCTGCACGCGCAATCGCGGCAGGGAATTATCGTTGAAAAACGGGAAACCGGGCGGATAAAATGGTTTTTTGTTTTTTTTCTCCGTTCGCGCCGCGCGCGGCAGAGACGACCGCCGCCGCCGAGATTATCGTCCGCGTACGCGTAGGTAGACGTCGCGATACTGTTGTTATCGGAAAAAAAAAAACGCCGTGCGTTCGGCGGTTTCTAGTCGCGAAAAAAATACCACTGTCTGCCGCGCGGACGAACGTTCGAATTACGCGTCGGTCGGCGGAATCGAAACGACGGCCGAAAAACCGACGGCGACTACTGCGGTAAAACCGTGAACGTTTTATTATTATTAATTTTTTTTTTCCGATCGCGTTTCCGAGAACACCGTGTCGTACCTACGGCCCGGGCTATCCGCTCGCCATTGCGCCCGACGCCGACTACTACTGCTGCGATCTCACTCACCGTTGCACACTTGCGTTCTGTTGACCGCGACGTCGTCTTTTTTATTTATTTATTAATTTTTTTTTTTTCAGAATATCCGCGCTCGTATTGTTATCACGCAAATGGGGAGGGGGCGCCGGCGTCTCGGGCGCGACGTTTTCCGATATCGATTGTCCCGGCGTTGTTTCCCGTTTAAACTGTTAATCTCCGCTCGCCCGGCCCTGCCCCCGGAGTCGAGCCGATCCGTTTTTCGATATTTCAACCGCAAACGCTGTATGCTATAATATACCGTCCTTTAGAAAAAAAAAAAAAATAAGTACATTTTCTAGCTTCTTATTCGCGGGTTTTTTTTTTATTCGTCGATATTCGAAATCGAATGCGACAAATCGGACTTGTCGTCAAACACACACTACTCGGTGTATACATATTTATAGCGTGCTGACAAAGAGCTATCCCGCAAATTCGTATTCGTTCGTCCGTACCCTTTCCTCTCAAACGGGTGTCTGACAGTAATTCTGGGAAAACGGGTCTCTTAATATAGCTTACCCATCCTATTGTTTTTGTGCACGCGACTTTATGACAGTAAATATACTGCCCGAAAAAATAACGAAGGTTTTCAAAAGGAATCCGGTATCCGTTTCACCGGTTTTAGCGACGTTAAAAAAAAAAAAAATAAACCTTTCTCCGAACTATACTTCCCATTCGAGTAGAAGAAGGGAACAAATCAAACGCGATCTAGAAAAATAATAAGGAAGTCGAACGACAAACGTTAACCGGGTTGCCAATGAACTTTGCGAATTCCACCGGGGCGGGGGAAAAGAAAATTTAAATTAAATTTTCCGGTTTCGAATCGCAAAAAACTCGACCTGACATATTCACTTATCACTTGTATGCACTGCAGTGTAATGCGCTAAAATACAGTGCCCACACACATTATGGGGGAACATTACAGTCGCGCGATGATCTTCATAAACGGGCTAATTATTTTTTCAGTCTAAGTATATTATTATTATTATTGTTATTTTTTACATTTTTTTTTCCTCTCTACAATTTCTATTGTGTTCGGGGTTACAGTTTAATTGTATACGTTAATTGACCCTTTTGTAAAAAAAAAAAAAAGTAACAGTGTACGTGTATAGGATTTTTTTTTCGTTTCATCGTGTGCTCCCGCGGGATGTTTTTCACATTATCTCGGTACCTAATCCCCTCATACTGAACGGGGGACGGGGGACAGGGAGGTTGTTGGTTGCGGCGGTTACGCCCCGATATTTCCGTCATTTATACCGCGGCGGCCGGTTTCTCACGGAATGGGATGTATATGTATATATATATATATATATATATGTGTGCGTGTGTGTGTATTTTTTTTGTAATTTTTTTTTTTATTTTGATTATTAATCGGACGTCATAAAAATATTATTATCGCGCGCACACGCACACACCGTGTACTATATAAAATAATTATTTCCCTTGCTCCCCCCCTCCCAAACCCCTTACCACCACGAAACGTTTTTCCCGTTCGGGATCAAGATTAATTATTATTATATCGTCTTTTCACGATAATAACGTAACAACAATAACGGCAGTCGCGCCATTCATCTGACATTTTTTTTTTTTTTTTTTTTTTTTTTTTTTTTATTAATATGTATACAAAAAAAAAATAAAAAATATATAGGTTATAACAATAATAATGGATTCGGTTTTAATTAGTTCAAACGCGCGTATTCCATACGGATTATTGTTATTGTCGTTACGTTTTACGTGACGTTTCGTAAGCCCCGGTGTGTACACACGCGCCGCTGCCTAACCGATCGCGTGTTGCCCATTCGCGCGGTTAGCCGCCACGTCTTTTGTTGTGGCCACAGTAACGGACACCTAGAGAACTGACAGTTTCAACGTCCTCGTAACGAGATAACGCAATCAATCGCCTGTGTTGCAGTGTCGTTCGCTGTTTATAACGAGTCGGACGATATTGTCGTCGCCGGACCGCAGCGTAGTAACGCGCGCTCGACAGCTCGTGGGGAGGGCACGCCCGCGCGCCATTGGAGCCGCGGTCCCCGTCGGCGATAACCGACCGAACGGCGGCCGTCTGTCGGTTTTCCTCGGCGCTTTCGCGGAACACCGTCAACTTTCTTCTCTTTTTTTTCTTCAATCAATTGACTATCGCCAATACGCATGCCAGTATCGCGGTGAAAAATCGACCGTGCCCCCCGTACGGGGGCGTTTACGGTTTCACCGGACTCTCGTTCGTTTTCGGGCGTTCGCCGGCCCCCGAACGCCGGATTCGCTTGAACCCGTTGCCCCGACCGCGTCGTTCCGCCCTACCGGCGGTACAGACGTAACGGAACCATACCGTCCAATCGTCCGTCGTCCCCGGACGCTCGAAACGTTTAGGGCGCGTGCGCCGCCCGGCGCCGCGACCCGCCGGCGCGGCCGGCAAACCGTTGCGAATCCGTCGACACGTTCGTCGCGCGGCTATCGGGAAAAATCGCCGTGTTCGCCCGGTTCGCGGACGTTCCGGCGGGCGCGACTGGCCGCAGTAATTGCAGTAGGCGACGTTTCAGTGTAAATCGAATTTCGATTTCTGCACTGCACCCACGCGCGCATGTATACATTTACAATAATTAAACACCGTACGTAATAATGTTACACGTGTACGTATATATACATACGCGCGTCGGAATTTCGAATAATAAATTAATTCCGTTTCGACGGTCCTCATCAAAATGCAAACTTCGTCAAGTAATAACGACGTTATACACCCACACTATGTTCCGGTCGAAACAAGCTTAAAAAAAAAAAAACGCGCTCGACCACGTATAAACGGGCACAATACGTATTCTCTATTTAATGCCGGTGTAACATTCCGGTCGCAATAATATTCTCGGCGTTTTGTCGTACGCCGGTTAATTGCGTTTGAAACCGTATCCGGACGTCGGCAGTGTTGTTATGGTTCTTTCCGAAAAGAGGTATCCGTTCCTCGTCGTTCCTTTAACGACGTTTAAACGAACACGTTTCGCAAACCCGGGCACCGATTGGGCAGCAGGAATTCGTTCGATTCCTGCGCTCGCGTACGCAATAGAGGAGTGTCGGGTTTTCGTCTCGCGTTTTATCGGGTCGTCCGAACACAAACCAAACGTAATTACGCCGAACGACGTATTTATTGTTTGGCAGACGGTACGCGGGTATTCTCTCGAGATTTGCCGCGAAATTCAAATTAAAAACGTTATTTAAAAATAAAAATAAAAAGAACGTAATCGTTTAATTCAACTCGTGCGTTTTTATTAGCGAACGCGCGACATGGCGAAATTCGCGTCCGGCAGAACCGATTTAGGAGCGTCAGTTATCGGAGTGAATTTTCACCGTATTGTTAGACCTATAGAGAAAAACATGACATTGCGTTTAGACGTTGGTTTTCTTTTTTTAAGCGAGATGTTCACTGTTAATATTAAAAATTGGTTTTTGCAAAAGCATACCGCACCGGGGTAATCTCTTAAGGGGGGGGGGGGGTTTCTCGTTTTTAGATTCTGAATGGAGCGAGAAATGTATTGGGTCTACTTGGTTTTATAATGATGTTTTTGTTTTTGTTTTCTTTCCTCTGTAAACAACTTTTATACCAGGAATCTTACTCCAATTTACAAGCGTAGCACTTGATCTGAAAGGAAATGTGACTATGGCGGTGCCTTTAGGGAGATCATTATTTGATTTTCCCAGCTGTTTTCATAACAAATGGGAAAAAACGGGAAAATGTACGAAATGTAATAAAAACAATATTACGGCTTTCTCCCCCCTCCCTGTGAACAACTCTTCTACCAGCGATTCTGCTCCGATTTTTTCACTTCCTCAACGCTCCGTAATTTCGCATCGACCCCGCGACGTTGTCGACGACGAGATCTGCAGAGTAAAACGTCACTGCAACGGCGACTTAACGAACTGATGTGGCGCGCGAACACGCGAAGTAAATAAATGCGAAATTAAAACGGATCCGCCGGATTTATTATCCGAGCAATATGCATACAGTAGTATATGCATAGCTAATCATCCGAACCGTTTAGACTGTTTCCGCTTCGGCCTTAAGTTTAGTGCGGGACGTGATGCTGTATACGCGAAACACAATAAACCTTTAACGAGCCAGGTTTTTGTCGTCTGCAGGGCTCGCCGTCGCCGTGCGTCGGGACGTTTATTGTACGCGTCGCCCGGCCGACGGTCGGAGTTATAATACGAAATTAACAAACGCGTGAAAATGTTTGAAAAAAAAAAAAAGCGCGAAAAAACTCCCGACGGCGAATACAATAGTCGTGCACGATTATAAGCGATATTTTATTATTATTTTTTTATTTGTCGCCTTATCGTAGTCGCTTCGTCGTATTCCGCGCGGGTGGTCTCGCCGGGCGTTCGGTGAGTAGAAACGTTCGCAGCAAAATGAAAAAAAAAAAAAACAAACCAAAAATGAAAGAATCGAATTATATAAAACGTTTTACTCGCCGGGGCGAAATTAATTCCGTTAAGCGTTGTTACATGTGGCGATTTCGTCGTATGTATACTTATATGTTATTATAACGGGGTGTGGAACGCTCCGGGAGAGAGGTGTAGGAGAAGAGTAATAGTTACAGCAGTGCAGTCGCATTGTATGCACACACGAAGGGAGGAGAGAATTTTCGTATTTTCTCCCGCCCCCTCCGCGAAAAGTTTAGTCGAAAAGTCGAAAAATATTATACGAAAAATATTATACGCCGTATAGATAACGCACCGCCGAGAGTGGGGAGGGGGAAATACTCGTTTATAATTTTTTTGTTTTAAAAAAAAAAAAAAAACATTGCGCTGCAGCAGTTCACCGCGAGCGCGATAATTAAAACGCGATTAATACTTATATTATACACCTATTCACAAAATAACGTCGGCTAAGCTATAAATCACTCGAGAAAGTATAAAAAACAAACGGTGTATAAAATTATACACAAATATATACTTAATCGTCGTTGAGTAAATATTTTTTGGTCCTCCCCACTTTCTCACTCTATGTCTCCCTCTATCCTTCTCTCTATAACCAACACAACTTTATTATTACATTTTTTTTTTTTTTTTTTTAAAAACTGTTTTTGTGTTCATTTACCTATCTGTATAGCTATAATAATATGCTCGGTAGACGGCGGCGGGATTTTCATCAAATTAATTACGCGCCTATGTTTTTTTTTTTTTTAAAACTCCGGAAAAATCAACAAAACGTGTAAAAACTCCGAACGGCATTATTATTGTTCGGCAAAGTTTTAAACTTCCGTTTTAGTAATACCGCCGGAACGTTATACCGGATTTATATACTCGTAAACCGAGGCCGTTTTTTAATAGTGTTTTTTTCCTTTTTTTTTTTTTTTAAGTAAACCGAGACTTCTATTATATATATATATATATATATAAAAAAAAACCCGACCGTAAAGTATACCGCGATTGCCGTCTAAAAACAACGACAACAACGTATCAGCCCATTTGTATAGGGGTTCAATTCGGGGGTCGTGAGGAGACGAGTAAAGTGGCCTGCACGTTTCAGTAGTACCTGCACTGGTCTATAACTACCGCTGTGCAATAATTCGGGCACGATCCCGTTTGTAAACACAGCGTTAACATCCGTCCAAACGAACCATCGCGTCTACAACGTTAGCGCAAGACCGATGGGGGTCTTGTCGAAAAACAATTTTCGATTGTGTTGGGAATACGTTTTTGAATGATCGTGTCAATCGCGACGCACATTATTCGAACGATTTCTCAGAAAAAAAAAAAAAAAAAAAAAACCACCACCTCGATATAAACACGAACGCTCGTCAAAAAAACGTTCGAAATAATTCCGCTCTCTCAACACGACCCGTACGCGCCTTGCACGAGACCCCCTCGTCCAATAATAAAATATTACGAATTGCCACGGGACACTTATTTACGGATATTTAATTTCGATATCGCGTTCGAGTGTGTTCGAACGTCGCGCACTGGCGTGCAACACAAACACCACGCGGGCTCGGATACGACCGCCTCGGCTGTTGGTCGATAACGCCGCGACGTGTTATCCGGTGACAGCGACGCGCATTCCCACACGGGTGCAAATCTCATGACGGAACTACTTCCCGGAACTTCCCGGAGCGTCATCGGACGTCGTCGACGGTGTTTCGGCAACGGCGCGTTCCGGGATAAGAGGAGAACGCGCGCGAACGTTGGAAATCGCGCGTCGTCCGAAGTAAATGTCGGACCCGCCCCGGGACACACGACAGTACTCGCGCGGGCCCGAACGGAACGGCGGCGTGTCGGCGTGTACAAGTGCGTACGGCCGAATACTCGGTTCGCGCGCCCGCCCCGATGAGCCGTAGGTGTAAAACGCGCGACGTGGTTTTATGCCGGCGGCGGCGCGGGGGGGGGTGCTGGAAAAAAAACCCAACAAATTCCGCTCCGTCGTGTCGCGACGGACGGGACCCCGTCGGACGCGCGGTCGCGGGCGCGGAAAAAAAAAAAAAAAAACCCCGCCCCCTGTCCTCCGCCGCGGCGCATCGTCGCACCGCTCGCCCGCACCCCCTATCCACCGGCGGCGTGTGCAGGTGCTGGGCGAGCAGCGCCGCCGCGCACAATGGAAATAGAAACGTTTTCGTCGAAATTCCGACTTGTTTATTTTTTCGGCGGTGTGTGCGTGTGTGTTGGTGTGTATTATTATTATTATCCTCGGTGTAATAAAGCGCTCTCGGGTTCATTGTGTACGTTGCGCGTACGGAAAATATGGGCACCGCTGCGGGGACAACCGCCCCGGTTGTCGGGGGTGCGGGGCGGCGGTGCGGGTTTAACGCTCGTATACGATGTCGTTTAACGTCTGGGAGGAAAAGAAAAGTAAACGGGAGAATACGAAAAACCGCGTGCCGTCGGTGCGTCGTCCGCGCGCGGGGCATTGCGTCGCGCGCACGTTTGCCGAACGGTGTTTTCGCCGGGTCCGTCGGTTTCGGGGCCGCCGTACAACACTCCGGGGCGTTTGTCGTTCGCGCATCACTTCGTTTTCTTTCTTCTCCCCTCCCCCCGCGAGTTTTTCGAGTCGTCTCCCCCCGCATCGTCTCCGCAGCCTTCCGTCCTATTCCGTCCCCCTATTCCGACGTCTCCGTACATTGTCCTGCGCCCGGATCACCGCGGTTTTGAAGTTTGTTCCAGAGGTCCCGTCCCGTTTCCCTCCGGTACGACGACCGCAACTCGTGTCTCGGACCGCCGTTACTGTCTCCCCGCTTTCACGGTACCGTCCTCCGCTCATTTACCGCCCGTCGCTATGTTTCGTTTTTTTTCGCGAGACTTTTGCGCACACCGTTACATGTTTCGGACGCAAACGGACGTTTACGCTAATGATAACCGACCGTTGATTTGGGTACGATACGTGCTATAAACAAACGTCGACCGCCGATAATCGCCGTGTCTTACCCAATCACGCGGCTGCATTGTCTGCCGTTGCTTATTGCTTGGTCTCAACATCGCCAAACCGAATACTGTAGTGGACGGGGTTCCCAATCGTTTGCCGATCCCGACGTTCGGGTTATCAAACGGTCGCAGCAAACGGTTGGTTCGGTCGACTGTAGGCCGCGATCAAAACTGCATCGCCGAAACAATCTAATGTCGAACAGCTACCGACGACGCCCGACCATCTCCCCGATTTCGGTACCCGCCGGTATTGTGCGATCCCTGCCACACGTGGAAACCGGTTTTGCCGGACGCCAAAGATACGCCCCTAGGGACGAGATCCCGACCGATCAAAGCCGCCGCGGTCGTTTCGGTAGCCCGCGCCCGTCCACTGGCTGCGAATCCAACGCCGGTCGTGTAAGTGCAGGGCAATTGAAATGCGACCGGGTGGGTCGTGTTGGCAGCAAACGTGTTGTGCACACTGATTCCCGGACCGTTTGAATTGAACGTCGAACATCAGTAGGGTCGGTATCACCGACTTCTGCCGAGCGCGTATTATTTTGTTTCCGGAGATTTTCTCCGTAACCTTTTTCGTTATGTTCTCATCGACGGTTTTGTAAAATGCGTTTTTCGCGTACCGATCATTGTTGGTACATAACGCGGAATAAAAGCAATTCGACTAGCATTTCGGGAAAGTCGGAAAACGGTTTTTCTTCCGTTTTGACGACTTCTTAACGATGCACGGGCAATAATTATCACTACACGAAAACGTCTCGGAAAGTTTTTATTGTCGTTTACCGTGGCGAAAAGTTCTTGAAAACCCTGAACTCGGTATTGTTTTCGGCCCTTGACAATTTCCTTGCCATTCTCGGGACAAACTTTGCTGCTGCTCGCCGTGTCCGCTGCAGTTTTTCAACTACGATGTTTGTTCGGTACGAACCGTGCGAAACGTTGCGTTTCTCTGGCCGCCGAGGTTCCGTCGTCACAACGGAAGAACGATATTTTCCAACCCCCCCGCCACGTTCTTTAAAAAAAAAACCTATCCGGTTCTTTAGGACTAGTTAAAAACGTTACGTCGGGCACGTAAAATGTAGTTGACGTGAAACGTCGGCCACGTCAAAACGAGCGGATTACCGGACGGACGGAGAACCCATATGAAAACAGATGCGTTTAGGATAAGCGGCCTCGGGGCAAAACGAGGACGGACGCGAGGAAAACATATACTCCGGGGGCTCGTTCGCCGTTTTTCCGGGTTCGCGGGACGTCCGGAATTGTTTTTTTTTTTATACTCCCTTTCTCCCTTCCCCACCCCACCACCCCCCTCGTCTTCGTACGATTTCGCTCGGGCGCGTCGCGTGCGTACACGTCCGCGTCCGTACGCGCAGCGTGCGTCGCCGGTGCACCGGTGCATAATGCACTTACCGTCAACGGCGGCGGCGGCGGAGGGTGTGTAAAACAAAAGAGAATTTTTTTATTTTTTTTAATTTCTTCCTTCTTCCCCCCCCCCCACCGGCTCGGGCGAAAATAGGCGGATCCGCGACTTAGGCGTGGCCGGAACTCGCGCGCAACCACCCGCCACAGCGCCGTCGCCGAACGCCAACAGGCACGCATATCACAGTAGTAGTAATAATAATGATAATGATGATAATAACGCGCGCGCGAGTGAGAGAGAGAGAAAACAACGACACACGACAACGCACCGTGTCCGCGCGAGATCCGCGGCCGTCCCCGCGGGCGCACGCCGGCGCCCCCGTTTCCGAACAGACCGAACGCGACGGCGGGCCCTCCCCCCCTCCCACGCGCGCGTGCGGTTTGACGCCGGGATCAACGGCAGTTATTGTCGCGCGCGCGCGTGAAAATACCGTCGCCGCGGCCGCGAAAACTTCCCGTTAGGTCGTTGGCGCGCGCTGAACATTGTCGTTTTTGTACGGTGTCGTAAGCGCGCGGGACGCGTGACGACCGCGACGCGCGTACCGGTGAAACGCGAACGGAACCGGAAACAATATGATCGACCGGGGACCGAGGCGCACAGCCCGTAGCCGGCACTCGGCTCCGATCGTTTCGCGATCAGTCGCTATACCGGGTCGGTGTATTGCCCTCCGAGACCCCTCCCCCCCCAAAAAAATGCCGCCTACGGCATAGCGTGACGGATGCGAGACGTAGCGCGTTCACTTCGAGTAGGACGGGGGAAACACGTGGCACTTTACCGGCGAGTCGCGCGGCGGAAAATTCGCCGTACGCCGGGCGAGAAAACGTTTTTTTTTTTTTTTTTTGGCGAGACTCGCCGTAGACCGCACGGTGCGGCGCTGCACAGTAGCGGCGAAATTCAATACGTTCGGCAGTTCGCCCGTATTCGCGGGCTTCTTCGCGTGCGGTAATTCAATCAGTCCGACGTGTAACGACGGCCGGGCATATTCGTCGCACGGTACGCCACTGCTGCGGGCACTCAGTCAGAGAGGTTTCTGCGACCCAGTCGGTTCGGAGGAGCCGGCGTATTATCGGTTCGGCAAAAAAACACACCCGACGATAGCTGATAGACGACGGTCTTCTTTTTTTTTTTCTCGTCCGATCTGTAGATATTGTCAGTGGGGTACCTCGCGGGGCACGTAACGCGTACAGATCGCGAACGAACAGTGTACAATCTCAGTTGAATCGCAGTGATTTAAAAGCCGGTTTCCAATCAATACGTCTGCAAGCTTCATTACACGTGACTCGGCTGAGATTCGCCCGTTTCGATATTAGATTAATCGTATTTTTATTTATTTTTTTTTTTTTTTGTATTTTTAAGCCGATTGGGGCGGAGGATATAATCCCTCCCCCCCGCGCATGACACCGCACATTACAATGTACAGGTACGCGACGAAGTCGCGTTGCAGTCGTCGGACGCGCGCATTCCTAAAGTAACAGCTGCATGCCCGCCAACGAACGACAACAATATATCATAATACCCTGTGTACAAAATGTACCTACTGTTGTCAGGGCGCATTCCCCCATTTAACCGCAATTCCGTTCCGCAGTGACTATCGCCATGTCATTACAGTATACGCGTGTAAAATGCAGTATACAGTTTTTTTTTCTCCCAACGATGCATTTCGATTCGCGAAATATTCACGAGTGAATTTTAGATTATATTTTAGAATATGTATTCGTTTTACAGTGATGTTTACTTTTTTTCGAAATTTTCTTTTTTTGTGCAAACACGATTGTCGAGCGTGTAGCACCTTTTCCGAAAGGAAATGTTTTTTGGGTGGTTTTATCATTAATATATTCGACAAATAAATAATCGGCAATGAGGAAAACTGACTGGTTCTTTGTGTCAAACGAAATTGACAGATTCATAATCGGGTTATTGTCGGCAACCGTTTTCATTTATTTTTATTATTATTAAGTTTTTATCATTTTCGTATTTTTCAAACAATCACTGTTTTCACGGAAACGCACATATTGTTGTTATCATTTTACCGTAATATGACATATATATATATTGTTGACAAAGCAACACTATCAACTGAACTCCGGTCAGAATCGTTTTTTCGTCAGCAATCGTTTATTGTTGATTACAGATATACATTGAATTCCCGTCCGTGTCCTACTTTCCCGACTTTCCATCTACATGTCCGTCCTTTGCGAATGAATTGTTTTTATTCGTATATAGCCACCGATAAACGAATCCATACATTTTAGTAGTTTTTTTTTTTTCGTTGGTTTTTTCGGGTCCTCGTTCACGCGGTACCGTATACACAGTGATATTATAATAATGACAAACGCGCGTCATGTTTACTGACGGAAACTTGAAAACTGTATACCAGCCGATTATTACGATGTTACGGGCAATGCTTATATTATAAAAAAACATTATACGATATAAAAGTCCCGGATCGGAGACCCCCGATATAATCGATTCGTATAACATAATGAAGGCGTTAACGGGTCCATCTCCCCGGTCGAATTGTATTATTCCTTTTTTTTTTTTTTTACAACGATCTCGCCGAGATAATATAATATTTTTAACGTCGTCGTGTCGTACACGACCGCCGCCGCCGCTGTGGCGCACACGTGGGACGTGTATAATTATTTTATTTTCGAAGACGGCGGAGAGATGGGCCGATACGTAATTTACGGTTATCGAGATTTGTGCCGTCCTCCCTCGTCTCCTCCCCGCGGCCGACGGAATATTTTATATCAACACAATATAATACGCCGACTGCACAAGACGACCGCGCGCGTCGTCGTTTCCTCGTCCGACACGATTATACTTATGTATAATAAAACACGTAGACCGATAAATAAAGCGGTGCGACGACTCCGTTTTCCAACAAATTTCGAGGTACAAAAAAAAAAAAAAAAAATAACCGTATCGAATCGTGCAGTTAATCGGGTACTCGTTCCGTTATAGTTTTTTTTTTATTACTTTTCATTACATGTTCATACCGGGCGAATGCCAACGTTAGGACTGCCAACTGTTTGAAGTAAATATATAGTGGCCACGGTTAAAATTGCGCGTCAAACACGGTCGCCTCTCGAATAATAAAAACAATCGAAACCGTTTACATACAAATGGCTTTCGTACGTTGAAACGCGGAAGCTAACAAGTTATCGCTTTTATAAAACAATAGTAATAAAAAAAAAAAAAAAAAATACTTTTTTTTCAAATATATTTTGATGGCGGCGTATACGTGTCCCATTAACGCATTCCGTTCCCCGAGTACTTATTGTGATGGCGTAAGTGTTCAAACGGAAACCGATTCGGCCTAACGGCCAATGTCGGAAAAGTGAAAAAAATACTCGCAATATTCGTTATTTTCGTGTTAATCCGTTGTCCCCGTTCCCTCCGCCCACCCCCTCACTCGTTTTTGACGGCTCGTGTCCGCGCGGACAGCGGACCCGCCGGCGGCACGACAATACGCGAGACGCGAGCGTAATGGTAAAATACCGTCGCGCGCGTCTCGCGGGGCTCCGACGGCGGCGGCGGCGGCGGCGGCTGACGGACCGTTTTCTGATCGATCGCCGGCGTGCCGTATCGTTGCCGGCTCGTTATTTCGGCGTACGCGCGCATTTCGTTTTCGGGGTTTAGGTTACCCGTGACGCGGTTATTAACACGACGCCGGGACATCAGGGGGTGGGGCGGTGGAAGCCGGAGGGGAGGGGGAGGCGTGCGTGCGCGGAGAGGGGGCGAGTGAGTGAGTGAGAACGAGAGGGGGAGAACGCCGCCGATCGAATTAGTCGACGTTACGTTACATGCGAACGAGTACGCGCGTGTACACATTACGTACAGCCCGCCCGCCTACGACACCGTAATAATAACGTGCGTCGGCCCGTCTGTATAAATATAATAATTCATACACCTGTGCGCGTGCATATTTACGGGCACTGTACGCGTCGTGTAGTCGGAGGCGGACGCACGGTGTTCCGTTTTCACGATACAATGTGCCGGCGGTCGACGGCGACCGACGGATTTCACGCGGCCGTTACGCGGCGCCGGACGGAGTGAGTTTTTCGGTCGTCATCGCCGCCGTTGAGGATCCTTTTGGGATTTCCGGTTGCGACCGTTCCGGAACCGTCGCGCGGAAATAGAAAAAAAAAAAAAAAATAATAATAATAATAATAACTCGCGTACAGCCCCGAACCGCGAACGAAACCCACTAACCGCAGAGTTCGGTTAAACGCGCGCTTTTTGCCGGAATGCCGCGATTTTCACGGTTTTCGTCGACGTTTCGAAAATCGCACGAAAGTGTACAACGCACGGCCGTACTCCGCGTGTACGTTTCCGGCTCTTCCGTGGACCGCGTCGCGGAAAGCCGACCGCTCCGCCGTACCGCGCGACCGTTTCGCGCGGACGCCCGCCGACCGGACGGACGAAAAAAAACGAATTGGCAAAAATCAAAAACGAGCCGGCCCGCATGCGGGAAAAATACACGCGACGCGTTCGTCGCGTTTCGCGCGGCGCCGAAAACGATTCGCCCGTTCGTACTGCACACTCTCGCGCCGCCGCGGTTGGGTACGGGGTGTACCTAAGTATGCGCGCGTGTGTATAATGACGCGCAGCGACCCCGCGACAACCGTTTTCGACCGTCGCCGTAGAATGCTTGCTCCGTATGCACGTACAATATGTTATACATTGTGTATGGGGCGAGGGGAGTATTACTACGGGGAAAAAAAAAAAAAAAAAATTTAATAGTAATAATAGTAATTGAAATAAAACGCGTAGGTTCGCGTATATCCATACGCGCGTACAACAGCCGCGTTCGCTTGATTGGCGTGTTCGACACCACTAACAAAAAAAAAAAAAAAAAAAAAAAAAAAACCCGTGTGCTCGACGGTGTAATCGACCGTAATAATAAATAATAATTATACGCGTCCGGATTCGTAACGGTGTTCCGACTACGCGTCGTAGTACACCTTGTATTACTATTATCATTATTATTATTATTATTATTATTATATACCGTCTATAGTCCGCGCGTTATCGGATTAACATCGGCGAACCTATAATGGATATAGTAACAATATAATAACCGTTTTAAACTGTGGAAATATCGTTGGAATGAAAATAAAAAATAAAAAAAAACCCTCCCCTTCCCCCGAGTGTCGTGGGCGCGAGGGCCGGACGGAATAAAATTAAATTCGAATAATTACGCGCGCGCATCTCACGCGTGTTCATTGGCGGTGGTTACGACGCGCCGTGCCCACAGCCGAGACCGCGATTAGAAAGCCGACGTCGAATCGGCTAGTCGCTCTTTTCGGTGTCTTTTAGCTCGGCGGTGGGCGGAGTGGTTACCCGACGAACTTTTCGAGAAAACCATTTGTGTTTACGCGCGCGACAAACCGCCGTCGGTAACGAAAAACGATCCCGAGCGGTGTCCCTGTCTGTCCCTAGCCGTTGTCGCGCGGCCGGTGTCGACGCGAATTTCACATTTGAAAAACCGCCGGCTTTTCGCGTTGTTTTACCGTCTACGGGCAGTACACGCACGCACGCACGTACGGGCACACGGTAAATGAGATAGGGTGTGGTCACAGTTCACGGCCGTGAACCTTGAGAATTTGTTCGCAGCAGCAGTTATTTTGTCTCCGGGTATCGACTGAAAATTTAACCCGCGTATACTTTACGGCCGACCCGACACGCGGTTGACATTTCATAGTCTCATGCGAGGTTTACGTACGTAAACGTATAGGAATACGTATTCGAACATTTCGTTTTCGCCAAATTTCATCGCACAAACGAGTGGCCACAGCAGGGATTCGCCAAAATGTTTTGACACGGGCGACTTTTAACACGGTGATTCGGAAACGGGGAACCGTTTACAATAATTTACGCGTACAAAAAAAATGTATAAAGCCCGTGAACTTTGTGTACATACGATTCGTCGACGATACCGAATAGCGACTATTTTTGTGTTTATGCGTAGTATAATGTCGTAGGTTCGGGCGAGCGGGGTTGTGTGGAGGGGATGGGAGAGGGCTAACGGGTTGATAACGGACTTTTGGCATTTTCCCCGACGGGGATCGCTAAAAGGTTAATTGTCGGGTGTACTGCTGCAGGTACACAGGTATAATAATATTGTTATAAAACTACGATTCGTGAAATGTCACTGGCCATACGATGACGTTTCCATCACAATCGTACTTATAATATCGTACCGTCTCTTTCCCCCCCCCCTCTTCCGACTGGTTAATAATAATTATCGTGCCCGCGTATTTTTTCAACGCCCGACTCGGACGGAAAATAATAAAATAATAATTTTATTGTCTTTATACTACCCGTTTAATTGCGGTAAAAAGGTCGCGGAAAATTCGAAAAAAAAAAAAAAATCAATACTAGCGGTTTGTGAACCGCATCATTTCAATATTTATCTAACACAACAGACATGCATATTATTGTAGCTGAAAATACGTAAATATCGCAGGTACGAAATATCACTCCGAACGCGTGTCACGTGCGTTTTCACGTTGTTTAAGAAAGATTTAAAGGTTCATACCAACGATGAGGACCGTATACTTTTTTAATCTTTTTTTCACCTAATGAACCTGCAGTTTTTCGATCATTATCTCGAATAATAATGAGAATTTCACAAAATGACCTTTATAAAGTAGGTTCCGACTAGATATAGCTAAAAAAAAAAAATACAAATCATTTATCATAAACGTTTCAAATTTTTTTCCCTTCTTTTTCCAATTCGATTTCCGTCGTCGTACGAATTATTTTATTACCCGTCGTCGGTTTTGTAATATTTCGCGAGCGTAGGACGTTTTTCCTGTTCACGCACGCTTGAAAATTCCGTACGATTTCTGACGGCCGAAAACACTACGGCGTCGGTTAGGCACTTTTTCGGATTTCGCGAACGTACGGCGATAAAAACCGGCGTCGGGTTTAATTTATTTGTTTCTTCTCTCATTCTCTCTCTCTCTCTCTCTCTCTCTCTCTATAAATTACACATAATATTACGCGCGGAGGCGCGGTGCATCATTTCCACGGATTCGCCCGTATATCGCGCCGCACAATATTAACGGTAGACCGAATACGGTTAATATTCGTTTGTGCGACGCGCGACGTCGTATCGGCACCGCGCACCGGCCGCGGCGGGCGGGAGCGAGAGTGCGGAAGCGTTAAAGTTATGGACGATATTGTATTTCAGGTAAACTCGTCATGCCGGAAAATTACTTGCGGGTCTTCCGCCACCGTATACCGCCGGCCGTGTGACGGCGTACGCGTATATCGGTGCGTGCGTTGCGCGGCGTAATACGCCCGCCGACACTGTACACGCGCGCGCGCGCGCGCGCGACGACGACGACGAAATCGAGACGCGCAGAGAAGAATTCCGATTTCCCGTGAAATATATCGTATCGCCGCCCGGGGTACATTGCCGTCGTCGTGTCCGCGCGTCGTCGCGACGCGCGTGTGCGTGCGTTTCGCATTGCGTTGGCGCGAGGACGGCGCAACGCGTTCCCGCGAAAATCCTCCGTCTCCTCCGCGGCACGTCCGGCCGCGACGCGCGGACGGCGGCGGAATCGCCGGAACCCGCGCGCGGGCGCACCACGGCGGCGAACGGCGAAACCGGAAAACGGAGCGCGCGGAACCGACCGCCGCCGACGCGAACTGTACAACGTGGGTCGTACCGTGCAGGAGAGGTTAGGAGGGGGAGAGGGGAGGCGTCGTCGAAAAAAAAAAAAAAGCAAAACGTATTGTTTGTACTGTACGCACGCGCCGAAATTCCGGGTGTCTCGATTTCGCCGGGAATGTCGTATTTTACCTAATGCCATAATATCACCACGGCCATTATTCCGATTTCGTTTCGTTCGGCTTGTAATTAAATTCCCGGTAGAATTGTTTTCAAACGACGCGCGACTCAGGGTAAGAACGTATAGCTGAATAAATATATCGGTACCGAATCGCGTCGAGGATTTACGCCCCCGGAACTTACCCCCCGGCCCCGCGGGCTTTAATAAGCAGAAAAACTCGTGTCCGGCGGCGCAGTGACGAATTTATTGTTCGCAGAGGCGGTCGCGGACGGAACGTTTTACGTCCGTTAAAAAGCGTGTTCCGCGATCATATTTTTATCGTGTCCGGTCGATATTATAATAATAATTCGAGCGCGGCAATAATATTATTGTCATTCCGCGTGCACACGGCCTGGTCGACGTCGTTACTCCGCGAGCGCCGGGTGTCGTCGGCCGTAGTGGCGGGGGGAGGGGGGTCGCGGGAGGACGAGAAAACGAAGAGGACGGCGGCGGAGGAAAAGTATCTCCCGATCGTCGTCGCCGTCGCGGTCGTCGCGTATACACACGATAACAACAACAACAACAACAATAATAATAATAATAATAATAATAATAACGATAATAATGATAATAACGATAATAATGATAATAATATGAGAAACGTTATGTAGTGCGCGGCTCGTTCGCGGCGGCGGCGGTGTCATCGAACCGTGCGGCCGGCTGCGGACGGGGAGCGAGACGCCCGGCGGAACGGAGAATACAACAATAATACTGCGCGTCGGCAACCGGTTCTCGTGTCGACGGCGGCGGCGCGGTAGCCGGGGACCGCGTGCGGCGGCCGCCGGAATACGAGCGGATAATAAGCGGCCGCGCGCGCTTACCCGGCACGACGGTCGCGCCGGGGACACGCGGCGGCCGTCGCGGATTCCCGGTCGGTCGTCCGAGACCGGCGGGACCCTCGTGGCGCGAAACCCGCGAAAAAAAAATAAACAACTCTAGGAAATATTTTTTTAAAAATGTGAAAACGTCAGGGATATAAACGTCTCGGCCGAGTATTTCGTCGAAAACGAATATTGTCCTTCTGCCCCGGGGCCTCGGGGCGCGCTCACCCATCGATCAACCCGCGTACCGGCCGGCCAGTGGCGGCGTGGGTTTTGACGCATTTCGAACGACGTTTCCGGACGCGGGTGCTGTTCGGGACGACAAATCGCCCAAAAGACGGATGTCCGGAACGTATCGGATTTGCAACGATGTTACAATTTGTTTCTCTTTTCTGTCAGCGGCTTTTCTGCCTGAAATCTCGTTCCGACGCACCTTTTCCGAAAGGAAATTTCGTCTTGTCGGGACTCCGAAAGGGGGTCATTTCTTGGTTTTCCCAGCGGTTTTCATAATAATTGGGAAAACGTACACGTACGCGCGTGTACGAAAGATACATATCGTTTCGAATCGTTTCATTCGACGGTTTATGGTCGCGTACAGGTATAAATAATTAAATTCCCCTCTGCAGTATCCTACCTACCCGACTTGTTACCTTTAACTGCGGTGGCCCACCCGTCGTGCGAAACATATGCGTCCGTCTCTTTTCCGTTTGTTTTCTCCTCGTCGAAATTCGGTTTCGATAATATTCGCGGGTGTTCGCGTTGCTTATCCGGGGGGGGAGGGAGAAGGGAATATATTAAACGAATCCGTAGGTTCTTTTTATCGATACTGTCGATCTTATGCGTGCGGTTAAACGGAACGCTTTAGGGGACGGGGAAATAGAATAATAACGAATTCTCACTTTTTTTTTTTAGTTGTTTTTGTTCGATCCGCGCGGCAATCGCCCGGACATTTTTTAGATGACGTTAGATAGCGTAGGCGCGTTATATTGTAGGTACACGCGGCGGTATCGATTCGGAACTCACGCATTATTATACGCTGCATACGATGCGGCGATGATGTTATCGTCTGTGTGTTCCGTTTCTCCGGCGGTTTTTTAGAAACGGAAAAAAAAAAAGAGAGACCGTCACGTCCGGACTCCGGCCCGTATTCTATCGCGTGTGCGGGGTTTTTTTTTCATACAAGTACATGTTATATGTTCAAATACTACGTGATTTTGTCGCGGACTTTTCACGTGCGACGGCCGGTTTTCGGTCGCGATTATATCCGTTGGACACGAGACGACACCCAAGTTCGGGGTGGGGGGAAACCGAATAATTCCGACGATTAAGGAAAAACGAGCGTCGAACACGAATATACGACGACGCTTTCGAACGGCTTTCGGGCGACGGCGACGGTATGAAAATCGGCCGCGAGAAGAGAAAAAAAACTTATTTATATTTTCCCGCGGGAAACCGCCGCAGGTGCGCTCGCTTCGGGTACAAAGGTCGAATGTCGCCGTGCGAACGACTCCCGTCCGGGAGATGTGACGATAACACGCGACGTTATATTATTGCGCGGTATATTGCAGCACAGTTTAATACAAACCCGTTCTTGTATTATAATAATATCGCGCGTATACCTGTACGGAAATCGCGTGGCGGGTAAAAAAAAAAAAAAAGAAAAGGAAATTATTCTAATGACGGAAAAAAAACTTACGGCCGTCGTGTTCCGGTCGACCGGCCCTGCACCGTTTACGATAACAATAAAATAATTCCGTACCCCTCGTCTCCGCCCGGGATCCGTGTCCGTCCGCCGGCGATCCGAGAACGCGCGTGCGCTTTTTTTTTTTTTCATATAACGTTTTTATACCGTTTCCGGACGAGAAGGAAAACGTCGTAGGTACCCGTACGTTATTTCTGTTACGATAATATATTGTAGCGAGGAGAAAATCCGGCCGGATCCGACGTTTCTCGCGCCGTTCCGGACCCTGATAATCGTATTTACGTGGGCGGCGCCGCTCTTTAGGGGACATTTCGGATAGGTTTTTGTTTGGTTAGGTACTGGACGGTAGGTTTTAAGGGGGGCGTTGAGCTTTTAAATGCGGGATGATGGAAAAATAAAAAAGCACCAACGTCCAGCGACACGTATTATCGCACGTGAAATCAGAATAGTTGTGTACAGGACCGGATTTCGAGTTGTGATTTACGGTTGGCCGAGATTCCGATAAAAAAAAAAAAAAAAACAAAAGCAAAAGACCAATAAGGTAACATAACTAGCCTATGATTTTGCGTGAGAGTGTGTTAGCAGTCATTTATCTCGGTGTGAAGGGGTGCTGAAACGAAAAAGGTTAAGAATCAGTGCGATAAACCGTCTAGTGCAGTCCGTGCATTTCGGTAAAATCGAACGAAAAATTGATTAATATTGCGTCGCTGTGGCATTTATGACCGATCCCGCGCCTAAAACTTATTCACGTAAACCAAACGTTAAATCGTATAAAATCCGTTTCAGAAGTAAACACCACCGAGTTATCTAATAATTTGTAGACGACGACGCTGACGATGACGTTCTGAGGATAATCTCGTGAATTCTTTAAAAAAATATTCGTCGTCGAACGACAGGTCGTATTTCAAAACGAACGCTTTTCCGTGAATATCCGCAGTGACTTTTCGTAATAATAATAGAATTTCACGTAACGGATTTCGTTATTTGAAAACCGATTTCCGAGGATTTTTCGTGATCGCGGTATGAATATTATGACGGTTGGGTAGACGGACGGCAAACGCCGTCGCAGCGGTGACGTCTTTTCGCGGTGATAAAGCCACGCGATTTACTGTCGGATTTAAAAATAATCGGAAACCCGTAAATATCGCGAAATCCGAAATAACTGCTGTACGTATAGAAAACAACGTGACGTGTAGCGACTGCAGCCGCACTCGCACCGCCGCAGTGGACGCCGACTTTAAGGCCCACTCTAGGAGGGGGGGGACCAGCACAAAGTGAATCTTATTACCGAATGAACCTTATACAGGCGAAGTGAACAAAGGACGGAATGTATTTGCAGCATGCGTCCGGGCCGTCCGAAAGTGATTTCGAGTCTAACAAGCTATTGAACCGTATGCCCGTGCGGACCGTGTGAGCGGCGTCCACTGCGTATAGTTTGGGCGCCACCGCCCGAGGCTTGGGCGAATTCAATCAGAACCGCCGTAGAGTGCCGCGAGCGTATTACGCCCGTGTCGTTCGAAATTCCACCGCGATAATCCGCGAGCGTCTCTGCACGTCTCTCTGTAATAATCCCCCGATAAAGGCGGGAAAAAGTGTCGAAAATGTTACGCGCGCACGTTGTTTTACCACACGATATTACGCGCCGCGGGCCGTTCGACGCAGTGCATAACAATAATAATAATAATAATATACTGTTGCTTGTTGATCCGAAAACTTTATATTATTATCGTACTATACACTGTATTATAACCGCGCGTCGAAAACTTTTACCCGCGTCGCCGTCCGAAGTTTCGTGCGGAACTGTTATGTAATATAGCCGTGCGCGTGTACAACAATACCAATAATAATAATATAAAATATCATAAAAAAAGAAGAAGAAGGATAAGAAGAAAAAACCGTCCGCGAGCGGCGAAATTCCGTCGCTATAGGTTCGCAGTTGTCGCTTTTTTTTTTTTCTCTTCCGTACGCAATCGGTCCGCAAAACGGTCGTCGGTATTATCGCGTAATTTTACCGCCCTCCCCCTCCCACCCCCCCAAAGACCTTTCCGGGTACGGTACTGGCCACAGTTGTTTTATTAAACCGGGAAACTAGTGCTGGCGGCCGGCGTTGGCGGCAAATACCACCGGCAAAATACTACGGGCTCCGTTTCAATTACGATAGACGTCTATTTCACAGACTTCGCATTTTATTCGACGTCGCGTCCGACGGATTTACGACAATATTTTCTAACGCGGTTTATTAAATTCGATACGAGTTTAACGCGACGTTTCGAGTCCGCGCGTCGCCCCCGGGCGCCCTTCGACGCGTCGACCCGGCCGACCCGACCGCGCGACGGATTTACGCGCGCGCCACAATATTGTTGCACGGCACGCCCGCGGATTCGACAAAGTTTCCAAACACGCTTCGCCGCCGCCGCCGCCGCCGTTAGTATCATTATACGATAATCGCACGGTTCGTACAATTTATTACGACGCGAACCGGACAAACCGGGCCTCGGCGCGCGTACACCTGCACAATAATACGTCGCGATAATAATGTCCGAAGTATTATAATATTAATGTAGCTAGTACATAGTAGCCGGCCGGCAGTAAATATTATTACGATATCATTATAAACGCGTCGCGATAATATTATTGTACGGACTGCCGCCGCCTGTGTACGCGTGCGTACGATACGTATACGTACAAACGAACATTACAATATGGAAACGGGCGCGGGCGAGAGAGAGAGAGAGAGAGAGAGAGAGAGAGAGAGAAAATTAATACGCGACCAACACCGCGAGCGCGGTGTGACGGCGGGTGGCCCCGGGGCGTAACGCGCGAGGTATCGAATCGGCTGACGGGCGACGGCGACGACGACGTGTCGGCTCGACCAGGAACGGGTGTCGGTCTTAAGTGTTACTACGATTATTATTGTTATGTACGTGTACGGGAAAAGTTTTCGACTGTTCCGCTCCGGGACCGCTTTTACGCCCCTCGCGTCACGTCACGCACACGCGTCGTTCTCCGCGAATACCGGCCCGTTATCATGTATGAAGACACAAAACCGCGGTAGCGAAAACGAAATGTGAAAAAAAAAAAAACAGTGCCCCCGCCAGAGTCGTCCGAATCCCCCGGAACGACCGCTCCGCCGGTATACGCACGCACGTACGCCCATCCGCGCCGTAGTCGACGGCGTTTTTCGTCTCGATATTTCAATATTTTCGCGTCTCGCATCGGAATCCGAAATACCCAGCGAAGAATATTAAAACCGACGTGTATAACAAGCCGATTCGGTGGAAAAAAAAAACGAAGAATAAAGGTACTGTTATTGGAACACGTTTTAAACCGACCGAACGGAAACGTGACGTTATCCGATTGTCAACATTATTAGCCGTGATTATGCAGACGGCGGGATTTTTCCGAAGCGGCCGCGCGTTTAGACCGAGATGGGGCGAATTTTCTATCATTATCGATCGACTCCCGCGCCCAATTATGTTTTGTTTACGGCCCCGTGAACCTTAGACACAATAGGCGTGTAACGATGATGACGCGATAACGCGGAAAATATTCGAGACCGCGCGGTATCATTGGGTATAAATACCCGCGTAAATTGTTCGGCGAACGGGCGCCAGTCGAATTTCGGCCACGTTAAATTACGGAACGGGTAAAAAAAACACGAGCCCTTTTTCGTTCTTCGGCCTCGCGTTCACCCGGACCTCCCGTGGTCGCGGGTTATCGATCGGTTTACCTATACACGATGCGAATCGTCGCCCTCTTGGTGGAACAGGGGCTCGAATACACGGGCCGACCGTGACTTTGTTGTGCGTTTTCGGTGGGATTCGATGGCGCCGCGGTCCGGCCGTCCAATTCGGCCGTTTCCGGGACGACAGTTTTGTTTCGACCGGCGGCGAATTTCTCTGCTCCTGACCGTCGATCGGTCGGGAAACCTCGGCTGTCGGACGATAAATTTACGAAAAAGTGCGGGGCCTCGCGGACGCGCTGCGGGCGATTTCCGACCGGGTTTGTATTTGTTCACGGTCTTCCGTCGTCCCCGAACGTTTCGGAAGCGGCCGTCTTCGTCGGGGTCGTACGGGCGAGACGAAATCGAATACCAAACACACGTAACCCGACGTTTTATCAATATTTACAGAACACCGTCGTTGTCGTCGTCGTAACCGTAGATAAAGAAACGGGTAGGACGCGTCCCTAACGATTTCGGATCTCGAATGATAACGTACCTGTAAAAATCTCCGGGGAGACTTTTACTTTCCGTGACGCGAACGTCGTTTGATTCGTTTTAGAATTCGAATTTCGCCGCGGTAATTTGAAATATTACGGTTCGACCGCGGAACAAACCGATCGGTTTTGCGACTGTTTCCGGGCACCGATCCCCAGCGCCATTTTTTTTTCCGCGGGCTACCGAATCCGAGTTCAAGACGTTTCCCATCCGTCCGGACTATTTATTTGTACTTCGGACGACGTTTACCGCACACACTTATACACGGCTGTTGCGCTACAAGTCCCTCACTATTGTGTTCTCCCGGTAGTTTTATTTCGGGTTTTCGACGACGACGCGTATTATTGTCGTCAGTGCTCGATTATTTTACGGAATTAATGTATAATCGTAATACCGCGTGCGTCAGACGGCGTCGATTTTCTTCTCCACTCTCCCGTGTCACGGCCACCTAACCGACCGTCGTCCGTAAACTATAAAACTCTGAAACCCGGGCGGCGGCGTCGCGTCAACGTCGTTGGCGGGAGAGGCGACCCGAAACGACGACGACCGCGGCGATTTCTATCGCGGGGAGACCGACCGATTTATGGGATTCCGGCTGCAGAATGCGGACGGGGCCCGCGCTTATCGGCAGGTAATATCGCGGATCGAGCGGCTATTATATTATGATTATTATTATTATTATTATACGGTCGAATACCGCGGCAACGACGAGAGTCGTCGACCACGAAGACGAAAAAAAAAAAAAATTAATTATATTAGACGGGTATTAATAATAATCGTGGTCGCCGGTGGTTTTTTTCTCCTGCTCTTCCTCCTCCTCGTCCTCCCCCTGCTCCTCTTTTCCGTCGGCGAGATCGATTAATTCGCGGCCGCGTATATAATATAATAATAATATATAGTATAATATTATATTATGCAAATGCGCGGGACGACACGACGGCGACGGCGGTTATATTATTCAAAAAAAAAATTAAAAAAAAAAAATAGTCGCGATACCCACCGCGTTGTCGGTTTTCAAATTGAATTATATTTACTGAAATTAATCGATTTTTTTTTCTTTTCTGCTGCGCTTTTACACCGAGCGGAAACGCCGTACACTTTATTCGGCCCTCACGCTCTTCGGGATCATTTTTTTTTAGATTTTCGAGGGTTCGGACTTTTCGCCGTTTCGCGCGCGCCCGGAGGGGCGAGGGGCGACGAAAAACTACACACTCGAGCGCACGTCCCGGTGCGTTTTCGGGCGCTCTCCCCCCCTCTACGGCGCGACGGGTGTCGTAATGTCAAGAGATCGTTAAAAAAAAAAAAAACAAAAAAAAAACCGAAAAGACTTTTTTTCGCGACGCGATACGCGGAACGGTTTTCGCGTTTATCCCGCCGAGAAACGTAACGATTCGCGTAAAACGGACGGTTCGATTCGTTACGGGGGAAAAATGAAAACAAAAAACGACGGCGAAAAAAAAATAAAGAACCAGACCGTCGCCCGCGCCCACGACGACCGCGTCCCGGTGAACACGACGCGACGCATCGGCAACGGCGGCGGTATACGTAAACGCACGGGGATGTACACGCGCGAAGACGCGAGGACGCGTCGCGAATTTTCACTTCGATTTTTTTTTTTTTTTTGTCTTTCGTCCGCGTAATATATTGTCCGCCGCGACGACAACACCGTCGGGGCGGCCCCCACCTCCCATCCGCGAGCCGTCATGTACGCATGTGTGGCGCACGACGTGACGCGGTTTCGAAATATATCCGGCCGCCGTCCCGGCGTCTTCGCGTCTCGCGTACCTGACGCGCCGTCGTTATCGACGACGGTATCGCGCGCGCGGGGCCGCACGGCCGTGTGCCGGGCGAAGATAAAAAAAAAAAAAAAAAAAAAATAACAAGAAACGACGCGCAAAAAACAAATATACGCTGTACGCGCGTACGGACTGCGGCGGCGGCGGCGCCGACGACAACGGCGTTTTTTTTTTTTTTTTTTTCCCGTTCGTATTAATATTTTCCCGAGATTTTTATCCGGACGGTACGGGCACGTTTTTTTACGACCGTGTGCGTACACGACGGCGTCGGCGGCGGCCATGTTACGACGAACGGACTCGGCCCGGCCCTGTCGCCCTGCCCCCGCGCGCCGTCTCGCCGGGGGCTTATGACGTAATAACGTCCGAATAAATACGTCCGTTCGTTTTCCCCCGATCTCCTCCTCCCATATCATTCGACGAGCCGTTCATAACATGTGTACAATGTTAGGTTCGCGAAACGATACGAACCGCCCGTTATCGATCGGCAACAATAACTGCACTCGGATAAACCGAGTGTCGGGGTGGGGGTCGTTTGGGGGGGGGGGTGAGGAGGAAGGAGATTCGCCGTCGGCGCGAGTAGAACCGACCCACGCACTGCCTGTACGCGTCGGAACAGTCGCGACAGTATTCGAATCGAAGTCTCCCGAACTTGAATTCCGGACGATTGCTGCGCGTGTAAACGTCAAGAAATTAAATGTACGCCCGCGGCCGGTTTTCCGGCACATTTGGTACGGCGCGGCTTAAACCGTGATTCACGGCGTTAACCGCCCCCTCCCCCCGAAATCGGACGTCCGTGGCTTTTAACCGCGATCAAGCCTAAACCTACAGCGCGGTGGAATTTCCAACAAGCGGTCACGTCGATGTTATAATCTCGGTTGATCATGATTTAATCGTCGGCGATACACGCACAGTCGGTGTTTAGGCATTTTATCCGTAATTTTTTTTTTTTTTTTTTGGTAAAATTTTCATTACGTGTTCATTTGCAGGAAATGCGAAAAAAACGTTCGTTTTATCAATATCGCAACGATATTATTAAATATTTATAATAATATAAAAGGCGACTTTATTGTAATCGCCCCAATTATTCGTCCCGCGTTTATTATATTAAATCTCTCTTTGAACACACAACAACGTGGCAAATCCCGATTTGAAATTGAAAACATTTTTATTCTCGCGCGGGTTCGCACACCAGAATCGGCTACGGCACAAAGACGAAATATTAGTATTATTATTGCAATACGCCGCGGTACACGAAAACAACACACGTGTGTAGTATTAGATCTCGGACGACCACGTTCTCCGGTCTTGGAAAAATATTTCAAAACCGGTTGTGGACCGTTTTTTATTATTATTTTTTTTTTTCGTTATATTATAATGCGCGGCGTGCGTACCGCACATGCGCCGGTCACTCGGTCCGGGCGATCGCTTATTATTACTGTTATTATTATTATTATTATTATCATCGGGCAGGTAGGTAGGTAGGTAGGTAGGTAGGTAGGTATGTATCCGACGAAACTATTATAACGGCGCGCGGCGTGCTGTATTATCGTGTGTTGTTGTGAACGACGGCGACGACAACGTTATCGCGTTCACGATGATTTCACACGCGCGCGGCACGTTATTTCGCAACGGCGATAGCGACGATCGCGGATGCAACGCGCCGCGGCGTTTCTTCCGGCGTACGGGGGCCCGGGGCCCCCGTTAAATACTCGGCGTTCCCCCGCGGGACGGAGCGGAGAATTTATTGAACTCGCGACTCGGCGACGCGCCCCGGTGTAACAGCGCAGTGCCGCCAGTACCCGTACACTCGGCTGTTTGATCGTATGATACGCGCCGGCGGAGACGCGGCAGCGCGCGCGCGGCCGGGGGAAACGCGAGACGCGTGTGCGCACGTACGCGTAGCGTTAACGTCGCCCGGGGTGATACGCAACATCGTCGCGACGCGTATTGAGATCGTGATTGCGTTTACGGGCACGTTCCCGGGACGCAGGAAACGGCGGCGGCCGCAGTACGAGACGGCGCAGTAGAGGGACCGCCGAAAGAAAAAGCGCGGCGAGTGGAGAACGTTACGCGGAAACGCGCCGGAAGACCGTTCCGCGCACCTCGCAGCGGACGTTTTCCTACAGTGTTCCCGCGCGACGGCCCGTACGCGCGCGCGCGCGCGCGGGTGTAACCGGATCGGTTGCCGTTCGGAAGACAAATAAACAAACGGTTGTTCCGCGAACGGCGAGCCGTTTGAATCCGCCGAATTTCTCCGCCACTGCCGCGGTGTCGAACGGGCGAGGACCGTCACTGACGCCCGGAAGCGTGTAACGCGGTCCGCACGGCGGTCAAAAGCGCGCGTAAAATGAAAACACGGCCACCGTTGTGTTTGAACGTCGACACGAAAACCGTCACTCGTGCAAAACATTGATAATCGAGATGTCGTCGTGGGTGATGCGATTCGATGCGAAATCTCTTCGGATATTTTAAAACCGTGTCCCACGATTCGCACCTACTCACTCAGTTCTCCGAGTGTTGAATTCATCGTATAAACGTAGGCACTGAACGGGGAGCTGGTCGCCGCATATGCGCAACTAGGGTCTGTACCGGGCGGTCTTCAGCGCCCCAAAGTTTAAAATTAGCGGCCCCGAAACGCCCGATCGGGATTTTCGTACTGACGGCCACATATTCCATCCGTCCATGGATTTCGTACGATTTCGCGAGCAGAACAAAACGTACATGTTTTCCTGCAGACAACGCGCGTGTGCGCGCACGGGAAGTGACGTTAAAAAATATCGTCGCGAGAAATTCGTGTAACACACAAAATCGCGAACGAAAGGTGTGTACGGTTGACTGTTGATAGATTCGTGTAAAGGGGACTGTGGGGGCATAGTCCGCGCCGGCGTTCGGCGTGTCCGTAATTTTAGCGACCCCGGGGCCGGCGGTCTAGTCGGTCGTTCCTATGCGGCGGTTGGCCGTAGTGTGGCGTGTTACGAGCTCGAGAACCGACTGCGGTCGCGAAGTAGTGGTCGGGGGCGGGTTTCGGACGTCCGCGTCCGTCGCCGTCCGTTTTGCATAATATAATATTACGGTCCGGGCCTGTGTGCCTACGGGATTTTTTTCCGTCCCGTCAACGCTCCTCGACTGCGCAATCGATTTCGCCGTCCAGCCGCCACGTCCGATCCACTGCGGTTTCGGTTTGTCGCATCGGACTTCCGTCCGCAGCGGCGCGTCGCTACACGGCCGCGGCTCTGCGCACGTGACAATCGCTTTTGTTCTCGTATCGAAATCGCCCGGGTCCGAACCGGCCGCTGCGGTGCACGCCGTAACCGAAACCGTTTTGCCCGTCCTATATAATCGTCGGCGGGGAGGAGAGAAAAAAAAAAAAAAACTATAATTTTTTTCCCCGACGATCGCGCGTTCCCTTTTCCGCGCGCGGGCAGATGCACTCGGAAGTGCAGTGTGCGCGCAGTACGAACCGGTTGACGGTCGGCCCCGGCAGCTGCGGCGGATATTACGCGGCGGCGAGGGTCGTCGGGTTCACTAATTTCGGATCGTCATTATCGCTATTATTATCATGTTAATATTGCGGCAGGCCACGTTGTTATTATTATTATTACCGTAGCTTTTGTCGTTTAAAACGTGGACAACGCGAAAACCTGTACACGGCAATCGAGAAGTCTTCTTCCGCGGTCCTCTGCGTATAACGGGCAGGGGGTAGGGTACTAGATATATGTAGGACGCGTACCCACCCGTGCACCAATTTTCCCCCGTCCCTCGACCCGCAGACTCGTAAACTGCGACGGGAATTTAATTTCGAAAGTATTTTGTGCGCGTATTTATTTTTTTAATTTCTATCGAATGTAATGGCGGCGGCGTCGGTAATAAAGGAAAATGAAAACTCGCCTTAAATGGCTCGCCCGCGCCCTCCGCCTCGCTCGCTTCGCGGCCACTTTCCCGCAAAAGCCGTGAATAAAACGATTTTGTACCACTTCTCTCATTGTTTTTTATCCTTTTTTTTTTTTTTTTTTTTTTTTTATAAGTCCTCTACTCTATTATTACATTTTTTTTTGTCTTGTATAACACTAATGTATAAGGGCGGATAATTAATTCGTCAACTTTTATTTATCGAAACGCAGTTCTTTTTCTTCTTTTTATTATACGTATGTACAAAAATCTATTTACCGCACACAGAGTTTAAACTCTGTTAATTAGTTTACTACGGTACAATGTTTAAACAAAACTATACACACATAAACAGCCGGAGATGTGCAATCGACTCGCTTTGGTCCTTTTTTTTTTCTATCATGATTTTTACCCCTTTTTAAACGGTATATATATACTTACGAGTTTCGCGTTCGAAATATCGACGCCGGGATTTTTTTTTTTTTTTTTTTGACGGGCGGAAAATGTATTTTATACGCAGGCAATTAATTTTTGATGTACGATTTTTGTTTTGTAATTTTAATTACATATTTTACAAACAAATTGAAATCGCGGCGCTACCGACTCGATTAATTATCGTTGTAATAATAATAATGAAAAAAAAAATCGTATCGTTGTAAAGTTTCAGTCGCTCATTATCGACATTGCGGATATAATCGTAAATGTTATATACGTTGACGCGTAAACAATTAACATTTTTCGAACGTTGTAAAAATATCGAAAGTATTATGTTGTTTGTAATCGTAAAAAAAAAAAAAAGCCGATAAACTGCAGACGTTATTGACGTATCGAAAAGCCATTTGTTTTCTAACAGAAAAAAAAAAAAGCCCAACGTTAAATTTCATACGGAAACTCTGCGATGGCGCGCACACGAATTATCGTGTGTCCGTTTTGTTTTCGATAAGCTCCGTATTGCGACGGAGTAAAACGCAAACGATACTCGTTCCTAGTCCCAGTCGCGACAGTACGATAATAATTGTATACTGTTAAATTCTGAGCGGAACGAGTAATGTATCGGTTTTACAATGACGTTTATTGTTGTTTTTTTTTTTTCTGTGGACGACTTTTCCACCAGAAATTTCGCTTTGGTCTTCAAGTGTGGCACTCTATCCGAAAGGAAATCCGACCGGGCCGATACTTTAGGGTGGTGGTGGGTTTTGATTTTCCCGGACGGTTGTTCGTGCGTCGAACGCGGAAAAAAAAAACCCGAGGAAAACAGGGGGAAATTCGCGAAACGGACGGTATGTTACGTTCAAATCGAAAATATTACGGCCATTCAAAACGATACGCGTTGAACCGAATAACTCGGCTCGGAATCGTTTTCCGTCAGCGACGGCCAACGCGCGGTCGCGTACAGACGCACACCGACATTACATTTATCCCACCGTCTCCCCGACCCGCAATGCGACGACAGCGGCACCGCGCGAAATACGTTTCTATAGTGTACGTTTTACGTCCGCGCAAATACAATATATACGCCGTGTGTATGTACGCGCTGTTTTTAACTCTGAACTAATCGTGTTTTTTTTTTTTTTTTTCTGTTACAGGTAAGTCCAACTGCACATAACGCGGCGATATTATTTACGGTAACGGCCGACGGCGTTTTGGCCGCCCCGAGAACGGCCGGTAACCCCCGTACGTGTGTACGCACGCGAACGCCGTCGTGGGCGCAGTACCGCGGCGAGTTACCGCCGTAACCGCGGTTACCGGGTGCGCGTTACGCAGGTAGAACCGTATACAATACCCGTAATCTATTATTTAGTTTATTATTTATTCACGCGCACCGGCGGCGGGCCCGTCCGCGGCGGTGTCGTGCGTGCGAGTGGGCGGTTTGCACGGGTTGCGCGCGTATCGCCGTGTCCGAACGCTGTTGCCGTCGCGGGCGCGCGGTACGTTGCGCTGTGACTTATCGCTTTTGTCGGGATAAAGGACCCGCGGCCGCGGACGAACGTCTCCCGTAGCCTACGGCGTTATTGTCATGCGTAACGCGCGTGTCTGCGCAGGGATAAAGAACGGGCAAAAAAAAAAAAAAAACAACAACAACGAAATAAAATCGAAAAACGCGACGACAACGGAAATTATTGTGTACCAATAATACATTACGTGTATTATCGGTCGCGCGTGGGAATTTACGATTTTCATAAAGTTTTTTTTTTTTTTTTTATAATATTTATGTTCGCCGCGTACACACACACATATATATGTATGTATGTATGCAGAGAAAGAGAAACAGAGAGATAGAGGGAAAGAGAGATGTAGGAACCGTTTCGATTTTCACACGGCCCGGACGCGACAAAAAAACCGCGACGCCTTTTTTTTTTTTTTTTTTTTTTTTTTTCG
>CABPRJ010001443.1:562981-615504 GCA_902439185.1 Cinara cedri | reverse complement strand
TTTTTTTTTTTTTTTTTTTTTTTGTTTTTCGCTTTTTCGAACAATCGAAACGAAATCGTATACGTAAAAGTGTACAATATAATATATTTTTATCACAATATATCCAGTCCGTAATATAGGTGCCACAGCCGCCGATATAAAAATATTATATACTCGTTATTTTCGAGTACAAAAAAAAAAAAAAACCAAATTATTATATATTTTTTTATATTGAACGTGTAGAACGCAAGAAACGATCGAATCGCAATCATAACGACCGAATGCGAAATTGATTACGAACGTTCGCCCGGTGTAGTAAATTACACATAAACTCCCGTCGGATGTAAACGTAATATACTATTAGGTACAATATATATGTATATGTGTTTGGTTTTTTTTGTTTTTTTATTTTTTATTTTTTTTTTTTTTTCAATATTTCTAACCCCGTACATTTCGAAAGCTCCGGAATAAATAATAATTTCCGTTTATACATAATATATACGTATAATAATAATAATAATAATAATAATAATAATATATTATTATATCCGAAGCTATAAATCTATATTTCCCCCTCCCGCCGATTTCGGTGTGTCGTTTATTTATAAAATATTATAGCGAATGGCGCTGCAGCGCACTCTCTCTCTCTCTACATATATATATATATATATATATTTATATATTTATATATGCCACCGAATTATTATTATAAATCGTTATTGCAGTGTAGTGATGGGCGTATATTTCTCGCGGAAGCGATTTTCCCGTTAAAAAATAATAAAAAAAAAATAAATCGTTTTCAAAAAACACCGGCCCGCGAGCAGTGCGAAACATTCTCCCGCCTGTATTCTTTTTTCCCGCTATAACATTACAACGCTGTTTGTATACCTATACGCTTATATTGTATACTATAGTGTTACAAAAAAAAAAAAACTCCACGATTTCGGCATTAATATGGCAAAAATGGACCGGGGGTTGTATAACCTCCAAAAGACGCACTTTCTCGCGGACGGCGGCGTCATTAACGCGATTGATACGCGAAATTTCGTCCCTTCATATAATAGTTTCGTCATATTGGCGCGGGTCTTTTGTATTAGGACCAATAAAAAAAAAAACCACCCCTCCCCGTCGTCCAGCAATAGCGTTCTGGCGAAATTTTCGTCTATTATAGCGGTGCAATTTAACGATAACCGAGCCCGTCGACTGGGGCGCGATTGTACAGGGTGTTTTTTTTAATTATTTTTACGGCCAGTAATTATTACGATCGAAAACTCCGACCCGATACTGTAGTGTTTTAAACGCGCGCACTCGAAACGTTTTTTTGGATTTCAAACCGCGAGTAAAAAGGCCTGCACGCGGCGTGCGTGTGCGATAATAATAAAATTGCATAGCCCGTAATAATCCGGCGGTCGTTTCGACGGGAAAATTCCCCTTATCGCCGCCCCTCGGAAAAAAAAACTTTTTTTCCTCTCGTTTCGTCTATACCGAAAGTTCGTATTTACAGCGATAATAACAATAACAGTTTATCACGTTTAAAGCAATAATATCGGCCGCGTAATTCGGTTAACGTTTTCGGCCGTGTGTTTCCCATACTGTAGCTCACAATATTATATAAAACAATATTGCAAAGTTTTTACTCACTCGTTTCAACCGTATTATTGTCTATCGCGAAACTCCGGGGGAACGCGGGTAGAGGAGACTTTCAGTATACGGAGAGAGAGAGAGAGAGAGAGAGAGAGGGGGGGGGGGTCGAAAATATCGTTAATTGATAACGATAACAGTTTCGACAGAACCGTTAATTTTAATTCGATAAAAATCAATTAACGAGTAATACGAGTTCGCAAAATGTTTTTATACTCGTATACGCGCGCTGTGTATAGGTTTCCGAACAATATTCGAAACTGGAAATTGTTCCGGTGTATTTTCGTAGTTTCGTAATAAATTACGGTATTTATTAATGCATTTTCGCCATCCCCCGCGCACGTTCCCGCGTGGCTTTTCTTCTCGAAACGCACGTTTTTTTTCCTGTGCACATATTTTTTCGAATCTGATACTTGGAAATATCACTCGAGTTTTTTTGTAGAAACACAACTTGTGTACTCCTATTCGTATTGTAATACATTTTACCCGGGACACCCCGTGTGCAATGTGTAATAAATTACGCGCCAATCCGACGCATATGGCGAAAAACTCGTAAACACCCGCGGTACGTATATAATCTCGCCGCAGTTTCCGGAGTCGGCCTCCCGGAGGACCCGAATATTTTTCGTAACGATATACCGATCCGGGGATGCGCTGGAGGGAGGTGGGAGGGAAAAACCGAATTCTGTACGAAAATCTCTAGCGATTAAGTATTTAGGTGCGATTTCCTCGACGACGCGTTCGAATTGACTCGCGATCGCCCGGGCCGCAAGTAATATATTGTAGCGTTCGCGTAAAAAGTCGCTCGAAACTATTCGAGCGTCGTCACTGTGGCAAGAAAAGAAAAAAAAAAGGAAAAAAAAAAAACCAATAACGAAAACCGTTTTCCGAAGATACCCGGGAAACCGTTGTAAAGCCATTATTAATACGGCCGTCCGTCCGCTCCCCGCTCCGCAGTCTGCCCGGACGCTGAAATAAATTTCCCGTCTCCGTCACCGTGTCTCTGAATGTGTGCGCGCGTGCGTCTGCCACTATACACACGGTACCGATATCGCATAGGTACGTAATATAATTATTGTCGTGCCCGGCAACGTAATATTTTGCCGAAATAAAAACGTCGTCGACCGCGCGCGTTTACCGGTTTTAGGTCGCGAAAACGAGTATTGGTTTTTTTATTTTTCGTTCCGTCGGTGCCGACAGAAAAAAAAAAAAAAAAAAACTAATAGTCAGTCGATGAAATCCGGGAATACTCGTTATTTATTATACATACCGCGGCATTCGTTTTACACCACGTGTATATATATATATATAAATGATATACGTATCTATGTTGCGTTTTTTTTGTTTTTTTTTTTTTATCGGAGCCTCCGGCGAGCCGCCCGTCCGGGTATTTTTCGCCGCGGAATTCGGCCGGGTCCCTAACCCCGTGGGCGGCCGGTCCCCGTCTCCAAGAACGCACTCCCAGACCGGACCGGGAAAACGAATTTTTTCGCAGGAAATCGGTTCGCGATCCCGCGGCGGCTTTCGTATTACTGTCATCATTGTTATCATGACAATAATACGCATTCCGCGGGGCTACGGAGAGCCGGCAGCAAACACAATTACGGCCCGGGGAAACTCCGTTAGACGGGCACCCGTACCGGCCTCGTTGCGGTCCCGGCCTCGTCGCGGTCGACCGGGCCGTAAACGGCGCGGCGCTCGCCACGACGCGACACGATGTGCGGCCCGTTGTTAGCGACGCCGGGCTAATTAGCGGAACGCGTTGTCCCCCGCACGCGGGCCGGTGTCGTATCGAAAACAGCGAGTGTTTCGCGCGCGGATTTGACGCTTTCTATTCGTACGCAGCGCCGACGCTGTCACAACTTTTCCATCGTTGTTTCTCGTCTCGCCTTTTTCCCCGTCGCCTCCCGACCTCTGCGGCCCCGGTCGCGCTCCGTGCAACGGCGATAGTAATTTTTATCGCGCGCGCGCTCCGTTCCTCCGCTGTTCCGGCGACACCGGTCCTATCCGCCGATAACGCGTCTCGCCGGTGCCCGCGGTGCACCGCCGCGGCGCGCGTCGCCCCGGGCCCCGGGAAAATGCCCGCGGATTATCGTTTTCGATCGGTATCGCCGCCGCGACCGGACCGACCGGATTACGACCGCGTCACGACGATCCGGATCGTCGTACGCGATAACCGTCGCGAGGACGGCCCCGTACGGTCGGTGCCGCGACGTCCGGCCGCGATCGCCGTCGGTAAAACACGGCGCGCACGGTACGCGCGCCGGCGGTATTACGGTCGGGGCCGGCGCGGGTCGTGCGTCCGTCGCGATACGTCCGGGTGATGGTTTTCACGAAGTTTCCCCGAACGACCGGGAAAACTCGCGACGATTTGTTTTGCGTTTGATTATTTTCGTCTCGGTACCCGGGCGACTTATTTACGACAAGGGGGAACCCTGCAGTACGATCGATAACGCCCCGTTCATAATCGCGTTTCGTTTAAAACGACGATTTATTGTCGCGCACGGACGATGCACAAACGAAATTACTCCGTGTGTGTCCACCCTTTCGACTATATACCCCCGTAAATGTACGCCCATCAACAGTATATACGTAATATCGGTATTCCCGCCCGGCCCGTTTGATAACCGTTTTCTCCACCCCCGCTACGTTCGCGTGGCGCGTTCACGCGAGACTCGTTCTCCCGTTGACCGTCCCGATTCGATTTCTCCGATTCACGAGCGGCCGTCGTCGCACGTACACACGCACGCGCACGTCCCGCGGTCGTGTTTGTACAACACGTAGCGCTTCGTGTCGCTGTCCGCCGAAAATCGGTTTACGGGCATACTCGCGTTGTTTTCTTTGTCTCGCGTTTTACGAGCCTGACGTCTGCCGTGAACGTTGATTGAATTCGACGCGAAAAACCCGTCACATCCGGCACTCCGCTCTCCGGCTAGAGATAATGTTGTTAAACAGCGCGTTATCTAAAACCGCGTGTCAAACTCGTTGTCGCGTACGCACGCCCCACGCAATAACACCGCGATATCGTTACACCGCGGGTAACGCGATTTTCCGCGTTCGCCCAAAGCACCCGCCTACCTAACCGTCATCATCATATTACGTAATACAATAATAATTTCATAACGGCGCGGGCGTGTGAAAACTCTCGCGGTTTTCGTTGCGCTCCCCGGGGTCGCGCTCTACCGTTCCGCCCGCGCCGTCTCTAGAGGACGTCCCACGCGCTCGCGTTTGATGTTTCCGTCTCGTAAACGCAGACCGCACGGAACTCGCTCGTCTTTAGGGCGAAAACACGCGTTGTTATTATTATGCAATTAAACGACGACGGTATTCCGGAGCGCGAGACGTTGCGGTTTTGTTTTCCCCCGTCTGACTGCCAACCCTCGCCGTGCAGGCGCGGCCAGTGGCGTCGCGAACTATTTCTACGAATGCACGGGACAGCAACACGTTCGTTTGATCTACGCCCGAATACCTCCACCCGCCGGTTTTTACTAAACCAACACATTTGTGAAACTTCACCCGTTGCACCTCTATATTAGACACGACCAAGATTTGGTGGTCGCCCCCGCCGGTCTTGACGTGAGTATATTTCATTATATTACCCGTACTTAATATAATCGCGTTTCGACCATCGAGGAACTCGTATCGACAGCCGATAATACACCGAAACGCGAATAAAACCAACGGGGTTATAGATGCTAATTTCAAACGGGTTTTCGTGTCCATAAATAATATTATTGTTATGACGACCGGGGCGGACTGAATTCCATCCGAAGTATAAAATTCTAGTTGTGTCTACTGGCGCGTACCGAACGGCGCCCGCGTCGGCATTACAAGTCCGAGCGAGGTCGCTACCGCCGGACTTAGAAGTCCGCAAAAGGTCCGGTCCGTATGATCGCCGTGGAGCGCCGTCTAAGATTCGGGGCGTTACGCGACCAATCCGATAAAACGCACGAAACGATATTGTCCCGAGCGAATCGATTCGGCGCCGTGGCCGCGGTTTTTCCTTTCTCCCCTCCGCCCGGTTTTCGCGCCGCGGTCCTCGGCGCGTTGCGAAATCCGCGGCGCGTGAGCGATCAACGGCGTCGATAACGGCGGCGGCGGTGGCGGTGCGTGTCGACCGCACGGCTGAAATCGCCGACGGACATTGCCGATGGTGTCGCGTACGCGCGCACGTCGGAAACGTTGTGCAACCGACGGCGGCGACGGCCGTTAAATGTCGCGGAGGTACGAACGGTCGGCGAAAAGGAAAAAAAAAATTAATAACAATAAAAACCGCGACTAAAATCTAATCGCGCGAGCGACACGTTCGCGCGTCGGTTTCGGCTCTCGAGGTCGCGATAAACGGAGACGCCGAAAACCGGGGTTATCGCTACGGAATATTGATGTTGCACGGTGATAGCGCACGCCCGTAACGACAATAACGACGGCGATAATAATAATAATAATAATAATAATGATAATAATACGCCCGTGACGGTGCGATAGATGGTTGTTGCGCAACACGCTGCCGTCATCATACCGTGTTACCGATTGTCGTTGCGAAACGGATGTTTTCGCTCGTGTCTCCGGCACAGCGCGCAACATTCGCGCGCGATACGCGTTATTTTTTCCGACGCGTCCCGACGGATCCGGTCGGCTCGCGGCGACCGCTCTTTTCGCTTATTCGCCTTCGCCTCCTCCGACCGGGCCCGGGGTCGGGGCCCGCCGCTTGTCCCGAACCTTCCCTCGACCCGCGAGCCCTCGCATCGTCTCCTCTCGCGCGCTCGCCGTCCCGGTTCTCGATCGCGTCTGTACACCGCCTATTTATATCCACAATCATATTCCTCGCTGCTCCTGTCTCATACGGCACACGCAACGTATGCCCGAACAGTCCCGGTCTATTATTTGCCCACGATACACCTGACCTATTGCAACAGCGACGACAACAATACGGAAAACGAACGAGGCCTTTGCCGTTTCGCTCGACACCGCGGTATACCTAACCTAACCTAACCTGGGATTCGTTGACGCATCCGTGTCCGAAACAACGTCGCGAAAACCGCAGAAGAAAATAATCCGTTCGAACGTGTTGGCTTGCCCGTTTCAATTTACGGAAATCGATGAAAAATTGCGGACTTTTCCCCGAGGAAAAAAAAAAAAAAAAAAAAAAAAAAAACGACCCACATAATAACGGTCGGTGTTTAACACGATTTCTACGCGAACGCAGTTTCGGGTTTTTCGCCGGGCTTACGCCGTTATTGTAGTCGTAATATCCGGCGCGGGTCGTCCGATTTTTCCAAACGGTTTTCCCCGATCACACGATAATGTCGGCGAGTGAAAATATCGGGCCGTCCGAGTTTTATAATGTATTGTTATTGTTGTTATCGTATAACGGCGTTCGGAAATCGCGTCGAACGATACGGATACGTTTTGCTCGCGTTCGGCCAATTTATATACGTCGGTATGATAATACAATTATTTTTAAAGCAAAAACTTCGCTCGGAAATTCAATAGCCGTGCGGTATGAATTCGAATCGCAGATATTTCCCCGCCCCTCCCCCGTCGATGATATTGAAATAATAATAATACTCGTCGACACCCAATACCTGTACCTGTACAACGCCGAGAGCAGAAAAACGTATTTCGTATTGCGCGAACGAGCGGCGGTAAAGTCGAATGAAACCGCGGATTCGGTATCGATTCTGATCGGGTCCTGCACAGGCTGTTAGGTGGTACAATCCGTTCCCTGCTGAATCCTCGTCGGGTGAAACACACATGGGGAAAAAAAAAAGGCGCTTGTTACGTACGACATTATTATTCGACGTGTACGGAGGCGATAAACAGATTGCCGCGACGTTTGGGACGTTCGACGCGAGATCGCCCGTGGCGTAGAAAACGCGGGGGCGAAATAAAAAGCGATACGACTTGGCGGTCTAATAATAAAATATACCGCACGGAGTATTAACGGCCGGCCACGACTTTTCGCGGAAAAGTAATACAGTGATATTTTCGAAGAATCCGGAGCGTCATAAAAAAAAAAAAAAAAAACAAAGAAAAGGAGGGAGGAGGGTAAATCGCCGGTCGTCGACAATAATAACGTACAGAATCACGACATTGCGATAACGATAATTTATATTTGACGGCCCGCGCGACGACGACGAGGGCGTTTGTGCTCGGAATATTTAAAACGCTCGCGGCGGACTTCTCGCGGATTTTTTTTTTTTTTGTCGTTTCTTTTAATTCTTTTTAACGACCGCGGCGACGGTTTCCGACGACGAAATCGCGTGGCGCATATGTAATTTTCGAAATCCGACACGACGGTTATTTGTTAGAGGGTATTCGTGAGACGGTCGGGTTCCCCCGAAAAAGTCCGCGTCCCGGAGCGCCCCGCTCGGCTACGACGGCCGCCTTGAGCTTTCCACCCCCCCCCCCCCCACGATCGACGCCTGGACGCGGCGCTCGGATGTCAGACCGTTTTCCCCGACGCATTGCGACTGATTCGTACGTAATCGCGTTACGGAAGAAAAAAAAAAACCTTACAGGCACATTTTTCTATTTTTTCGCGTGACAGACTGTCTCGGACGAGAATTCGAGTGACGTTTTTACGCGGTCAAACGGTTAAAACTCATAAACGGTATTTCTAACGTGTACGGAATGGGGATTGAAAAAATCAAAAACGGTTTACAAATAAACCTTAATGGTTCCACGCAATGGTTTGAAATAAAAAAAAAAAAAGCAGGAAACAAATTCGCTATTGAAATCCTCCGCGAAAATTGCTGGTTTATGACAAAAAATAAATCATCCCTTGTTTGCGGAAAAAATGTTCGTATCGCTATAACCGTACGTGGGTGGGGGGGGGAAGAAAAATATCGACGGATTTTTCTTTAGAACGGCCCGGGCGAGTGACCCCGTCGCCGGGTCTCTTTTTCTAATCGTTCCGGACAGCAGGATAATGATGGCGTCGAATTATTATCAAAGCATACGCACTTTAGCCGCTCGGCCGTAGATAATGTCCGAACCTCCCGGGTAATTTACGGAATAAACGGTTTTTTTTTTTTTTTTTTTAAATAAATAACGTTTCCGTTTTGTCTAATTAGACGCGGACAGTGCACCCAACTCGGATAATTTATACATTACCCGTGACGTCATGTACTATAACTATAACGGGGTAGTCGGCTGTACCGGTCGAATCGGAACCGGCAGAAAATTCGGCCGCGGGGAGGGGAAAAATTACGTTCAATTTTCACCTCCGGCCGTTATTCCCAATACGACTATCGCATTGCGCACATTTACGACGACTCGGAGTCGTCGCTCCGAAACCGTGTGAACCGTGAAAAATCACAAAACGAAACCACGAATGCCTTGGGCAGGTTTACCAGGTCCTCAACGACACGTTCCATTCTTCTGCGGTCCGCGAGATCATCGTGATTTTTGCCGCCTTTAAAAGTCGGCGGTTCGAATAGCACCACTGTCGCGTCGATGTTCGGATGCCTACTCCGTCCGTTTACGGCCCCCTCCCCCGCGTTTAAACTGAATTATTGTGTGATATTATTATTGCGCACACGGGCGACGACCGCGGTAAGTGTCGGTTCCCGAAAACGGCCCAGGGGAGGCGAATCTTCCGAAAGGGCTCTTATAATATGTAAAACGACTGTACGCTTTTATTGCGGATATTTTTATTGTTTCCCTCCAACCTCCCCCTCTGGCGGTTTTTACAGGTACAATATAACTATATACCGTGAAACGCGAAAAAAGTTTAAATGTTAACAACATTTATGATATTTTTTTTTATTTTTTTTTCCATAATAATAGGTATAGTATACACCCGCAGCCGTAGGTACATAATGCGTGTGTAGGAGACACTAAAGTATACGACGCTTCTAACCCCTCGCAATGCACGAGAATAAAATACTCTCCGTGGGGAAAAAAAAAAAACTTTTTCGAAACGATAATAATAAAAATAATAATAATTTGTTCCGATATGATGTTATTCGAGGGACGCCGACGTATTACGAAGCGAACGCCCTGCAGCCCGCGTAACGCGAAAACGACGAACTGTACTGTTCGGGACTTGACAAAAATTTCAATTGAAAAAAAAAATAAAAATATTTACATCGTTTGTCTTGAGTCAAAAAAAAAAAAAAAAAAAAAAAAATGACGAGAGACCCGGTGAAATGTTTCGTTCTTCCGGAGTTTTCATACGCAGTTTGTGCGTCACGGGGTAAGTCGTTTTTCGATTTACCGCGTAGTTTTCGATTCCGGACGTATCGACGGCGTTTTCAGGTGTGGAGTTACGCTTGCGAGTGGGTAATATTCGAGTGTGGTCGCGGTTCCTACTGTACCTCTTCGAGTTCCCACAGCGGAGACGACGCGCCCGTCGGGTATGATTAGCTCGTTGTTTTTTTTTTTCCGTGTACACGTGTATGACATATTTCGCGCGCTCGTTTTTTTCAAAGACACATGCGCAAAAGAGCCCGGACTCGGTGGGGGGGGGGAGTTGGTGGTGGTGGTGATGGTGATGGTGATGGTTAAACGGCGCGTCCTTGGACATCGGTTGTTTTTTTAATGGTTTTTCCGCGTATCGTACGACACAAATAGCGAAACGTTATTAAACGCCGTCACTATTATCGCTACTATTCGTGTAACATAATACGACGCGACACACGGCGTACGCCCGGCCCGCGGCAATAACATTTTAAATATTCGTTTCGCCAAATTAGTCGGGCGTGTATTTTTTTTTACGATCGCGATTTTTTTTTTTTCCCCGTATCGCGCGCGTCGTAACCCGTGCATACAGGTACATTGCCGTTATTATCGTAAATCCATGCGCCCGTGTCATAAACGCGTACGCGTATACGCGCGGGCACAATAATATATTGTGAAAAAAAAAATAAAATAAAATAACAATAATAACGAGCGGCGGGGCGCGGTGAAAGTCCCGCGGTCTTCTTCGGCCGTCGTCGTCGATATTATTATTACACGAGAATTATTATTACGCGCGGGTTGCGACGAGAGTCCGGCGACAAAACCGGGCCGGGGGCCGACGCCGCCGTCGTCGTGCCCGTCGTAATCGGTTTATTATCGCGTGTACGGTTTTTTATTACGGTATTATTATTATTATTATTATTATTATTTTTATTATTTTTTTTTTCCAACCCGACCGGGTTCAATAAAATATAATCTCGTGCGCGAGCGGTCCGTCGCGTCGGCGGCGTGACCGACGGCGTATCGAGTGGCGACTCGCGGACGAACGCGGCGCGGCACACACGGCCACTCGCACGCGCGCACCGCAACATCTTCGCGGTCAGCGTTGTTTTGTTTTTTTGTTTCTTCTCTCACACTCCGCGCCACGACGACAACGGGGCCCGGCGCGTCTTTTTTCCTCACGCATGTTCATTTTCAATTCGAAATACCGGAACTATAAAAACGATTTCCCGCTCCCTTCGCCCGAGATTGCGTTTTGTTTTGTTTTTTCTCTTCTTCTTCTTTTTTCCGCGTATTATTTTTATTATTATTATTTTTTTTTTATTGCTTCCATTACGCGACGTTATCATTTTGGAAACTGGACGTCCCGGGTGACTAACGGCGTCGACGTCGTTTTTTTTTCTTTTTTATTCGTTTCTCATCTCCGAATAATAACGTATGCGTGTGTATAAATAGGTACCCGTGTATTTTATTTTCTATTATTATTTTTTTTTTTATTTTTAATATTATTCCCGTCGTGTTTTACGACGGTGTCGCGTCGTCGGTGACGGGCGTGAAAAACAAAGTTTTCCCCGCGTGTCTGAAGAACAACAACAACGGTTATAATGTACACGCCTGTTATATTTTGTGTACAATATAACGCGGCCTCCCGTTTTCGAGTGGCGATGTCGAACGTGCGCGCGCAGTGACGGCGTGTTTGGCTGACGCGTAAGCGCTGGCGGGGGAACGGCGATCCGAGAGAGCCGAAATAACAATCGCGGACGAGAAATCGCCGTGCGGGGTGTATCGCAAAGTCGATCCGTTGTTCAATCACAACATCCTGTCGAGACGGACGCATACTGTTTTCGTAATTTCCGAACACCGGCCGGGTAGGCCGGGAGTCTTGGCGTAAATCAAACTTTAAAAAAAAAATCACTCACTTATCGGCGTATCCGGGGCGTACCGCGCGCCGCCGTCGCGTTTATCGGTTTTTCGGTCCCCCCCACCTCGCTGACAACAACAATAACAGTATTTCCCCGCGGCCTCGGCATCAATGTCCGCGTCGCGTTTTACGTACCGCGGCACGGCGCGGATTATCATTATAACGCCGAATAACGATTTTTTTTTTTTTTATTCCCCCGCCCCCACCACCGTCGGCTACACTCGCCGAATCTCCGCGCAGCGAATTAGCCTCCGATACGCAAGCCGTCCGGACCGTGTCGTTTAACGTTTTATCCCGCGACATTGCAATATTATCTCCCGTCATTCGATTATCGCGTGCGTACCGGACGCGCTGCAAACGCACGCGTCGCACTCGCACGCACCATTACCCGCGTCCCGCCGACCGGCGAACCCTTCCGAGCGCGGCCCGGTATAACGAAATCGTAGGCGTGGGGCGGGCGGCGGCGGAGGGAGTGGTGGTCGGCGGGGCGAAAGGGCGGCGGGTAGTTAGGTAGTCGGATAACCGTGTATATCTATGTACACGGTTTGGTGTTTGTTTTTTTTTCCTTTTTCTCCCCTCCCGCACTAAACCCGCTAATCGAATTTCGGTTTCGCGTCCCCCGCCCGCGTATCGCCGCGCGCGTCATTACAATACTCCGCGGATGACACTCGCCGAGTCTCGCGCCACGTCATTGCTACCCCGCGCGCGAAATTTCATTACGCCGACTCCCAAATCGAATAAAAACAATATTTCCAAAGTGCTTTCCGTGCGCGCCGCTCGTATTACAATATTGTACATTATTACGTGCGCCTCGCCGTCCCGGAAATTCCGCCGTCCGCCACTGCCGCCGCGGCGGCGGCGTTTCGGCGTTAAACGGGTCTCGGGTCCGCGGCGCCGTTTTCGCGCGATAAAATTCCGCGCACGGGTAAACGCGTTCCGCGAGCCCGGGCCGCCCGGATCCCCGGGGCCCGCCGTACGGGGCCGCGGCCGGCGCGCGCGATGATTTATCCGCAGCGCGGTTCGCGGCCTCTTACCGTCCGTTATTATTTTAGTCCGGGCGCGCGACCGCCGCCGACTCTTGCCGATCTCGTAAACCGATAACGACGGCGCGGCGTCCGTTTGCCCCGAGCTTTTTCGCCAACCACCCCCCCCCCCCCCCCCCCCCCNCCCCCCCCCTTCCCCATTCCCTTCGCCCTTTCGCCCCCCCCCGGAGGCTCGTCGCGGTCCCCGGACTTTGCGTACGCCGCGGTCCGTGCGGGCGCGTGCGCGGTACGGTATTCGTACAATATCGCCCGTTTGATGCCCGCCGCAGGTTCGCACGGTGCAATAATACGATACGGTACGAACGGCGAACGGAACGGCTTTACAACGCGTGTTAACACGATCGGCGTTATCGTTATTGCGTTACGCGCGTACGCCGGATTTCGACAGGCCCGAGCGCGTTATTTTACGCGTATCGTTGGCTCAGGTCGGGCCTGTTTATGTTTTCTCTCTCTCTCTCTCTCTCTCTCTCTTAGCGACCGTTCGCCGCGTTATAATGTTGTGATTTTTCGTTAAACCGCATTTCTCGCCCGTTATTATTTATCCGTAACACTGTAGTGTTACGCGCGCGCGCGCGCCTGTTGTTATAGTGGCGCGCGCGGAAACGATTGCCGGTCGTATTACACGCGCACGCCGATACGCCGACGTTCGCGGGCGCGCGTGCCGGACACGTGGGTTTTTGTTTTGTTCGCGCTCGGCAATCCGGCTTTTAAGCGGTACGAGAGGAAAGGAAAAAAAAAATAAAATGACAAACGTACGGACACGAAAACCGAACGAACGGAAATAACGATGCAAACAATAATAATAAAACGGGGCGCGCGACGGCTCGCAGACACTCCCGGGCCATTAGCCGCGCTTATACAGCGCGACCATACGGACGTGCGCGTATACCAAGGCGGCGGCAGTGTAGTGGTTGTACGGCAGCAGTAACGGCAGCATGTTATTAAAAAAGCGTCGTACCTATACAAACACGATAAATTATTATTGAGCAATACGCCTACGCGTGCGATTTTCCGGCAAATAACAATAACAATAATGATAGAAAAAAAAAAAAAAAAATAAATAGAATCGCGTGACTTTCGACGATAATCTCGGCGGTCGGGGCGAATAAATAATAATGGAAAAAAAAAAAAAACAACACATTCGCCGCCGCCGCCGTTCGCGTCCAACGGACGCGGAGACGCCGTCGCGCGACAATGATTATAATTATATTGCGCAATAAATTATGTAAGCGGCAGAAAACGCGCCGGTAAACCGCTCGCGGAGTCCGTCCGACCGCGCGTTATCGTCGAATACCGACGGGTTATTATTGGCACATTCGCGTTTACTGTTTTTTACTATGGCGTTTGGTTTTCTATTGTTAACGACTTATTTACACCGGAAATCTCGCTCCGATTATCGGGTGCAACGCTTTTTCCCGAAAAAGAAAACACCGACCAAGGGGCGGTACCTTAGGGAGCGGTCGTTTTCCGCTTACACCGGGAGTTTTCCCGATAAACGGGAAAAATCGCCCGGAATCGGTTTTCATTAGCGATAACAACCGAACAACAGGAACACAGTCGCAATCGCATTACAATAGTACGCGGCAAAACAATCGAAGTTTTTCTTTTTCAACGTCGGGATAATATCAATAACATTGAGACGGCAAAGCGCGCGATAAATATACGTAACGCGCCGCGTATACGTCTCGAGTTTCTCGCGTGCATAATGCACATCGACAGGCTCAGTTTGTCCCCGTCGATAAAACGTCGCCTTTTTTTTCTTTTTCTTTTTTTTTTTCTTCTATTCTTTACGTCCGTTATACGATTATGTGTGATGTCGCAGTGCGAATCGTCACAGCGTTATTCATTGTGTCTCTCCTTCCGGCCCGCGTATACGCGCATTGTAATATTTTCGATTCCGTGTGTGGTAAAGCAGCTATTAGTTTTACTGCGACGAGTGTGCGTGCGTATATTTTTTCACGATCCGCGCTTTGAAAAAGACGCGGTGGGATCCCCGCTCGCGGTGGCACTCTGCTTGAAACGTGACGGTATCGGCATTTTTCACGTCGGTTTTACGCGTCGGGGACGCGAGGACGTAACGAAAATCGCTACGGTTGGTGGCGGGGCGGGAAATAGATTCGGAAATCGAAAGTGCACGACAAGTACCGTTTTCGATAAGAATCGGATGAAAATAGAAAAAAAAAAAAAACACGAATCGAATTCGCGAAAACGTACGCGCGCAGACAACGCAACACCTCGCCGGTACGCGCACGCCAACGGAATTAAATATTACGGCAATAAAATATATCGGCGCGGTCCCATAATCGGCCGGATCTGTTATACGTCCGTACAATACAATACGACGGCAACAATAATAATAATAATAATAATGGCAATAATAATTTATATTACGCGCGCGTTAACTGCATCATGACCGCCGTTGTATGTTGTACACCGTTGCGGCACAATTTTCCATTCGTTTTTTTTTTTTTCTCCGGCCGTTACAATAGCCGTTTAAATTTCGCTTTCTTCGCGCTACCGCCATTGTCGTCTTCGAGATAATTATACGTGCGCGTGTACTATATATATATTTATACACACACGCATAAACGCGTACGTATGGATAGTGCGCGCCGTACAATGTTGCGTGAACGCCGCGTGGGCGTGCAATTAAAACCCGTCGTCCGCCGACACAGCCGATAAAACGCGCCGGACAAACAATCGGCGCGAGATTACGCGCGTGCACGTTAAAAGTTACGATACCGCGGCGATGTTAATTCGGTAGACGCGGGCGCCGTCCAACGCGTGTGAAACGGATTAAAAAGAAAAAAAAAAAAAAACGAAAAAAAAAAAAAACAATAATCGTAAATATATCTATCGCGGCTCGCCGGCCAGTGCGATTCGTTCGCGCGTATTGTTCTCATTGATTTTTTCGTCGGTAATCCGCGCGAAGACGATCTCCCGCGGTCGGCGTGTACCGCGTAGTGATAAGACGCGTCTCCGGCATCTTTTACCGGATGTCCGGACGGTCGCGCCGACGTGAAAACCGCGGACGTTGACGGTTCTTTTCGTCACGCGCGTTTTAGCAAGGACGGCGCGCCGCGCGTTCGTGGTAAATTTTAATGTTTGACGTTAGGGACGGTTTGATTCGTGCCCGGGGCCCGCGATTTCCGCGGCTCTGATTAGCGGCGGACGGGACCCGCCTGGGTCGTACGAATTTAGCCCGCCCGGAAAACTGTCGTTTGAATTCACGGTCGCCACTCCCCCGCGGGGTCGCCGGCATCGCGAAACGCGTTTTTTTTTTTTAGATTCCGGTATCGGTTCTACAACGATGTTTACGTTTTTTCCGCAGACGATTTTTCCACCGCGGCGATTTCGCTCGGATTTTCGAGTATAGCGCTTTTCCGAAGGGAAATCTGACCGAGGCGGTACTATGAGGAGGTCGGTTTTTGATTTTCCCCGGGGTTTTCGGGTTAAACGCGAAACACCGGGAAAATGTACGAAATGCGTATTATTTTCGAATTGTAAATACCACGGCCTTTTTAAAACGTGTACATACCAGAACTTCGCGCCGAATCGTTTTTAATTAGCGAAAATTAATAAATTCCGCTCTTTATATTTATATATACAGCTACCTTCCCGAATTCTCACGCTACAACAGCGCGCCGCCCGTCGCGCGAGAAGTGTATCCGTGTATCTTTTTTTTTAATTTGGCCGTAGGTCCGCGGTTAATCATTTTCCGGCGATCGGTGTTGTCCTGCCCTGTTCTCTGTCCCCCCCTATAACCCCCTCTCGGTGGGCACTCGGCTCGGCACGGCACGTATCGCGCCAAAACCGAAAGAACCCGCGATTAGTTTTCGCGATTTTCCGTCTCGTTTTTGCCGTTTCGGCCGCAGGCTGCCGGCCACCCGGTGGACGCGACGGTCGCCAGATATTTTCACCGACGCCCCGGAAAACCGTTCCGTACCGCGCGATTGTTTTTCTCCCCTCCCCGTATTTTTACACGCTCAATGCGTTTTCACGTGCGCGACAATACGCGCTTCACGTTACCGCGGTACAAACAGACGTGTGTACACGGACAGAACGAAAATCCGTATGTAAGTACTCGCCCGCGCGCGGACGCGTGCGTGCATAATTCGACAGGACGATTTATACCTCCCCTATACCCTCCCTCACACCCTCCACAAACCGCCGTCGGATCCCGGCTATTCCCGTACGATATCGCGTACGAACCGGCGTTTATAACATTCCACGCATATAATATTATAATATACAATATAATATGTATGTACACGCGCGCGTTTGATTTAAAGTCTTTCCGGTCATTATAAAATCTTTTGATGATATCCCTCTCTCTCTCTCTCTCTCTTCTTTATGCATATATTATTATTATCATCATTATTTTTATTATTATTATTATTATTATTATTACGGTTGCTGTGTTTACGGGCGTAGCTTTGCACACGGTATACACCCGGCGCGCATTACTATTTCCGAAAGTTTCGACTCGGTACGGTTTTTATGTTTACCGCCGCGAATAAACATCGACGTTTAATCTCCAAACAGTGCGCCGTCAACAACCCACACGTATTATTTGTTTTTATTTCATCTCGGGTCGGAAAGCGGATATTTTTCTACACAGACAGAGAGAAAAAGAGAGAGAGAGAGAGAAAACACACACAGTCCGCAGGGTGTGCATTAATAATCCGGTAGTGCAAAAGTTTGTAGCGTTGTAGGTCGTATTATATATACATAAATGTCTACTTTTTTTTTTTGCTTTTTCTGGTTACTGAAAACTAAACGTTTAATAATTACGCGGGCGGGTTTACGCCGCGTCCACAGAAGGGTGGTGCTTTTCCGTGTATTATATGAATCTCGACTTTTGCGCCGCGGGCTAAACAAATAAAAAAAAAAAATCGAAAATCAACGCTGCCGGACCGTTTGTTTAACGCTCGGGTTGTCTGCGAGTTGCATTTTATTAGAAAGAAACCGTCGGTTCAGTAACAAAAAAAAAAAAAAAAAAAAAAACAAATGAAATGTACGCCCGACTTCCCGTTTCGTCGACGTCGCGCGGTCCCTTACTACACAACGGCTTTGATAATACGCGGGCCGCTATACAGATAGAGTATAGCGATATCGTTGTATTGGTCGTGCGAAATCGTGAACTCGAGGAAAAAATTTAAAAAAAAAAAAAAAAAAACAGAACCATCCGTATCCCCGGGATTTCGAACAGATTCCGACGGGCGTACGCGAGAGCCCCCCCCCCTCCTTGAGCTGTCGTGTACAAATATTTCGACTCCAATCGAGCACCGCGGGAAACTGCAGTTGAATCCCGTAACATTTCTTGTAGACGCGCGAGTTGTAATTATAATACATATATATGTTTTTTTTCTACATCACATCGCTGTACTTTTGTACGTATATTATTTAATAACGCACGTGTAACGCGTGTCGTCCGCGAACCGTCTCGCGAACCGTGTTATTATACCGCGTTTTTTTTTATTCCCGACTCACCTCCTATACCGCCCCGGTCTCTCGGTGTTTTCACACGGTCCGACGAACAACAATAATAATAATAATTGTTGTCTATCGTACAATACGGCGCGAAACGGTAACGATTTCGCGTGTCGATGTAACAGCCCGCGTCGTCGTCGGGCCGCAAACACGCACGGGCACAGGGAGAAAGAGAGAGTGAGAGAGAGATAGACGAAACGAGCAGATGTACTGATGTTGTAGTTGCGCGGAGAGAGGTTTTTTTTTTTATTTTTTTCAAGGGGTTTCACGGGGGCGGCGAAACAAAAGACGGACGACCGACACCGCGAAACGTACGCGCCTGTGACGCGTTAATATTATGGCGGTAAAAGTATGCACAACCCGTAATTTTTTTGGACGCCCCGTGACGTCCTCGCAGTGTTATCACGTGCGTTCGATTTCGGTGCCGGTTCTTCGGCCGACAATGCAATCGCGACAAGCTCTCCCTCTCCTTCGTCGCGTTCCACATTTTTGTCTCGCGCGTACGCAGTTTCCGCTCGCTGCGAAAATGCGAATGCTATTAGAAACGAATCCGATCGCGACTGCGGATATACGGACGCGCGTGCTGCCGAAAGTGAATGCCATTCGACACGATCCGCAGACCCGTACACGGGTTTTTCGAAACAGACAAACCGTCGGCCGAAATATTGTTCACTAGCTGTACTGTATCGTTTTCGAACACGTGCCGCGATCGCGGTTGTTTTTATTTTTTTTTTTTACCGAACTATATTACGTCTCGCGGCGTTTTTCGGCGTGCGTTCTTTTTATTATTATTTTTATTTTTTTCGGCAGCGGGACGCGGGATTTGTGTGTTTTTTTTTCGACGGGACCGCTGCGCGTGTCTCTATAATATTCAAACGTATTTCACGCGCAGTGTCATTCGGGATTTTTTAGATTCTCCGCCGGAGTTACGTACGTTTTTTCATCTACTAACCCGCAGCGCACGTAATTAAACTGTCGTTTCGATATTCCGACGCGGAGGTGTGTTTCACGTCGGCTTGTCGTTTCAAATAAAGAAAAAAACAAAAAGAAAAAAAAAAACCCGCGGTGGCGCGATGCGCGTTCATAATATCATGCCGAACCGACGACGACGGTCGACGGCTGTACGTACGAGAAAATTAAAAGAAGAGCGAGGAGAGAAAAAAAAAAAAAAAAAAAACTATTTTTCGTCGTTCGAAAACGCTCGTCCGAACACGTGTCCCGTTTTCGTTTTTTCGATTGTTTTTAGCGGCGGCGCGCGTGTGAAATGTCACGGTGTTTTTGACACGCGAATGAACCGACGTGCGCAAACGCACCGCGATCCGCGTTCGACGGCAGATGGATTGATTTCGCGACTAAATGCGCGAATTCTGCCGGACCTGCGAACGTATTTACGATTTGTCGTAGTCCCCAGCCGACGCGTTCGAGTCGATTGTTCGGCAAACCGAACGTCCGCTCGTGTTCCGCAACGTTCGGGCGCGCGTATTTACGGACTTTCGCCACGTCGGTTCGGCCGTCGAACCCGATCCGTTCCGGCCGATCGTTTTTCTCGCGGAAAAGTTTTCCCCGTACAAACGTCGTTTGTCTGTGCCGAGACTCGAATTTCCGTGCCCGTATGGGGTTCACGGATTGAAAAAAAAAAAAAAAAAGAAAAAAAAAACACGCGCAATTTTTTCGTTAGCTTCGCGTCGAAAACGAGAACCCGCGAATTAGCAGTGTGCGCGGTAGAACGTCGTTAACGATAATTGACCCGGGACCATTATGCCGTTGTCGGCGGCCGCGGGCACGGGCGACGGGCGGCGGGAGAACCGAACGCGTCCGCCGGACGGGCGGAGCGGCGGCGCGGCGCGCGGGAGATCATCGGCGAACGGTTTTAATTAAAAATTGTTTAATATAAACGTCATGCGGACGTATTTGTTTGTTACCGTCGCATACCTGCCTCGTGCATAATACACGCGCCTCCCTACACACGCGCCGTTGTGCCCCCGGTCGGGCGCACCGCAACCGTAAGTGCACGGTGCGTACAATTTTTTTTTTTTTTTTTTTTTCATTAAATTTATCGACGATATTTTACCTCGTAAACACGCGCGCGCCGACGGGGCGTGAGGTGGCGGTGGTGGGGGCGGTGGTTCGCGGTGGGTAAACGAATACAAATAACAACGCGGATACGAATGAATGCGCGTTACGATCGCGAAATTGTGCGCGTGTTCGCGGAACTGCGGCGCGCATATTTCCGGCCATCGCGAATTCCGTAAATAATATCATATCGACGGGCGTGTTTACGTGTACGAAATTTCGCAATTACCGTCCGTTTCGCCGGTTTAATACGCGGTAAATATATTTGTGTATACTGTGAAAAAAAAAAAAAAAACAACAATTTTTTGTTTTTTATTCCGCTCGTTTGAACGCGGTTTAATGAAATTCCGCCGGATCGTATTGTTACGCGCCCGCGCGCGCGTATCGGCCGAATAATTCGCGGGATTCCTCCTCCGCGCGGGTATACACGTAAAAAACGCGCGTTTCGTTTCGTTTTGTTTTGTTTTGTTTTTTTGTTTTTTTTTTTTTTTTTTTTTTTTTTTTTTTTTTTTTTACGTTTCGCTATTTAAACCGGGAATCGGCCGGCGATTAAAATTTACGTTCGGATTTCGGACGGCGACGACGTTTCCATGAAATTTCCCGCCACGTTATCGTACGCTCGTCTCTTCTTCTTTTTTTGTTTCTTTTCTATTGGATGGGCCTTAAATGTCATGGCCGAAAAGTAAACATACCTCCAATCTACACTCTTTAATGCCTGCAGAGCTTCCATATGTGACGAATACCCGTCACGTCCAGTCGTTTCGATCACCTCTCCTGTGTGAATGTCTTCCGCTCCCTCCGCGTCCGTTGATTCTTCCTCGGTCGGTCGTGATCATGGGGTCATGTCTTATTAACGGTGCCCCGTAAGTTTTCCGGTTCTTGATCTAACGGCGGATGGCAGCTAGTGTCCTCCTCTTATGGCAAACTATTTGGCGGATTTCCGTATTACTGTTATTCCTTTGAGTCCTACTAATATACGAAGTAGTAACCTTCTCCGCCGGTCTCGAGGTGTGATATTATAACACGAAATTATTATTATTATTGTGTACAACCGCGCGTCGGATACTCGACATTTCGACCGGCGGTAATAAAATTAATAATAATTGTGCGTGTAAATACGCGGGAAGAGTAGACGCGGTGTGAGAATATTATTATATCGTACCGCGGCGGCGGCGGAGAGAAAAACACTTCGCCGGGACTTTTTTCCGTTATTAAATTAACGAGCGAAGTTAACAAGACGTGATAGATCGTTATGTTAAACGTTGAATATAAAAAAAAAAAATCTAACGAGTTGAAAGCTTATGATGATTTTTTTTTTTTTTTTATCATCTTTTATGGTAACTCGTTAATGTCTTTGGATTTATTCCAGGTGTAATTTTTTACGGCGACCACGACGAATCGCGGTAAACACGGCGGTCCGTGTATTATAATAATATTATCCTTGGAATAAAAAAAAAAAATAATAATAATAATAAATGTACGTATATACGACCACGGCGTCGTGTCGTCGTCGTCGCCGTCGTGTACACTCGCGGCCGCGCGCACGTAACACATCGGATTGTAATGATATTAATATATTATAATATTATTTATTAAACACTTCGATATTCATCGGCCGATTGTTCGCGTATTGGAACGCTGCGGCAATAATAATATAACAACGATAATATTGTGATCCGCGGCGAGGACGGTCGTCACCCTGTATACAATACGTACGGATAGCAGTGTATGCCGTACGGCGGCGGTGAGACGTCGTAACCGGAGACGTCGAGAAAAAAAAAACTAACGATAATAATAAAAAAATTACATTTCGAACGGACGTGAACGCGGCGTCACGCGTTCGACTTCGCGTTGAAATTGAAAGAAAAATAACAGACGATTGATAGACGCGCGGGGATCGGTTCACCGCGTACTTTCTGCGGCGAGCACGTATAAACATTTATAAATTATAATGGGCGGTTGCGAAAGAAACATCACGTTTTGATCGCGGTCACGTGGAACCGCGGTGTTATCCGAAAAAGAAAAAAAGAAAAGCTCGTAACGACGACAGGACCGCGGCGAGCAGAACTTCTTCACGGGGTGGGGGTAGGGCGGGTCGCGAAAACAATTCCGTATCAATTGCCGGTAAAATCGAAAACACGAATAAGTGCGACGATTTATCGGCCACGCGTTATACTTCAAGAGGCGCGCGGAAGTAATAAACTCCTTCTCGATTCGATAAAACCAACGGCTGTCAACGGCAGGTTTAACTCCCGAAAGACCTCGGCCCCTTGGGCGCGGGTCTGAACAGCGAATTTATTGAAGTGCGGCTGCGGGCCGCGACGATGTGTCGCGCGACGGCGGGACATGATCCGGACGGCATCCGATTCGGGGGAAAAAGACTGCGCCGGGAGGATCGCCGGCAGGTAGAAAAACGTGACGAGAAGACGCTATTGACGATCGGCGGCTCGGTTATGAAATCGAACGCGACGCGTGGGCCGTGATTACTATCATTGGGGTGCGTCGGGGGAACGGACCGCGCGTAGGAAAACGTCGGCGCGCGGACGCGTGTCGTGCGAAACGCATCACGACGAATCGCCGTGCGAATGCGTGCGCGGCCCGCGTTTACTATTGTGCCGACGCGGAAAACGGACGACACGCGCCGATACGCGGACCCGCGGTCACCGGAGGGTCGCAGACGAGCGGGGAACGGAGTGGGTTCCGTGCGGACGCGTGCGACGGCGGCGGTCCGGGGACGCGCGGAGTGCCGGTCCTGCCGAACGGAAAGAGGATTTTCGACAACCGTCCGCGACCGGCCGTCGCCGCGATTCCGGGTGCAGAACGGTACGCGGGCGTGCTCCGGGTTACAGGTTGTACGGCACAACGGTATTAACGTGCGTCCTCCGTGCGAGTCTCCCGGGCGGCCCCGAGGACGGCGTTCGTGTCACGGTCGTCGAGACGACTGGGGTTGTGCGTCGCGCGACCGCTCGTCGGCTCTCGGTTCGCGCGGGGAGCGAAGTTTTTTGTTATTTTCCGCCGAGGATAATAACGGACGGCGCACAAAAGAGTTTCGCGGGTGGACTCGCGTGACGCCGTATACCCTTAATTAGCCGAGTACTCCGGCCCCGGACTTTGCCGCGGTGTAACGAGCCCGACGGTTTTTTTTTTTCGCCGCCGCCGCGCTATTTGTTAATTAATTCGTCTTACCGAACCGGCGCCGCCGTCCCTGCCGCCGTTCCGCTAAACGAACGTATACACAAAACCGTCCGGCGGGGTGACGCGGACGGGAGCGTGCGGGATCGGGTGGGAGCGACAGGGTGGCGGGCGGGCGGACGGGAACGGCGAAATAAAAATAAAACTCTTACACCGACCGACCGACCGACCGTCCGACCGTCCGTCCGTTCCCCCGGGAACCGAACCGTGGATAAACCTGGCAATTAAATAAAATAAATAAAACCGGCGAGTCTCGCTAGACCCCGCGGCCGTGGGCGTGCGCGCGTCTCGCGTCTGTGCCGCGGGTGTCTATAAATATGACGCGACTCCGGAAAAAAAAAAATACACGAGGCAGGTACACGTGACTCCGAAAAATCTAATAATAATATTATTATTGTGGATCGCGCGCTACGGCCGTTACGCGATGCGGCAGCTGTTTCGCTCGCCGCGATCATATTATTATCCCCGTGACTCACTGTGTATCACACACCTCAGGTCTCACGCCGGCGGTGAAAATTGACGGGCAGATATTTCGCTTTTCGCCGCGATTTTACCGCGGGCCGCGTGCACACGATTGGTTGGTCGGCGAACGTTCCGCGGGGAGCGGTCGCGCGCATAGCCGTTCTCTTATCAATAAGAACGTAAAGAAAGACGAAAGAACGTTTCGGCGATTTTCGCGGAGTCATTCTCCGATCGCGTGTTCGGACGACCGTTCAGGGCGGTTGGTTCGCCCCACACACATGAAATACAGTCGCGTGCGTACGCATTTTCGCGTTTGATGCCGCGTACGGTTTGTAACGTTTAAAACGCGATCGAAAACGGACGAATTCGGATCGTTTTTATTGTACCCCGACGACGCCGCCTCGCGTCCTCGCACGCCGCCGCCGCCGCCGCTGCCGTCGTGGTTTCCGACCCCGAAACGCCGACGACCAAAAACACCGGAAAAGTATTATTTTATTCAAACGAAAGACCAATTGGTGCGTATAAAAGTATTTATACATGCGCGCCGAGTATAAGGGACGCGTTGTCGAGTGTCGACGGCCCGCGAAATAACGCCGCCGTCGTCTTGTTTACCCGGCGCACGCTTCGATGTTTATTCTTCGACCGTGTTATTATTGTTTTTTTTTTTTTTTTCGAGTGCGCCCGTGGCATTTTCGCCGCCGCGTATCTTTATAACAACACAAACATTATCGGAGACGCCGTACGAAATAATAACAACGACCGCGCGGCACCGACGCGGAACAGGTGTCTGCGCGCGAATCGACCTAACCGCCGACCTCTTGCCCGTACATTGCATTGCAATGCGGACGCACACAACGGTTTCGACGTGCGTGTACGCGCGACGGGAACGGAAACATGTGCGAATAGGTAATCGAACTTCAGCGAACGACGTTTGTGCGGAAAACGGTCCGATTGCGATAATAATTTAACGGCGACGTCCTAGCGCGCGAAATTTCGGTGAGAATGGACCGCGGCGTTGCGCGAGCGGAATACGCGAATAAAAAAAAAAAAAAACAAACAAATAATAATAACGCGCGAACGGCGAACAAACATACGAATCGCAAGCGCGCGTGTGTCGTATCGGCCGCATTCCACCGTGCGGACAGTATTTTTCTGTACGATTGCGCCTCGTATTGTAAAACCTGATGCGGACAAAAAAAAAAAAAAATATACTCTATACTTTTAGGCGACATCGATGTCGTAGTCGCGATAAAGCGCGCGTTCGTTCCCATGTAATATGCCGAGTAAAATTAAAAAAAAAAAAATAAATGTATCGTTTTTTTTTTCGCCGCCTTTGATATATTATTTAGTTTGCTAAACGTACGAGACGGCATTCTCGAAGAAAAAAATAAACCGCATAGCCAGTGACTGTATATGGAACAGCGGACTGCGAATCGGAATCCGAATCGGTCGGACGGCATTCGACAGGCGAAATTGGGAGGAGGGGGTGTAGCGTTTTTCCACGAAAAAAGGCGACCCGACGCGGATAAGACGACAAAACGGTGAGGGAGGGTGGTAGGAGAGGAGCAATGGGATCGAACACCTTGTACATCAGTGGCGTTCTCAGGGGGGGGGGGCGATACGGGCGATGCGTCACCCGCCGAAGAAAAGGTTCAGAACACGGACAATTTTTGTTTTTTATTTTCGACGTGTTACGCCGAGTTACACGAAAAATTCGAAATATCGAATGTGAAACGCGCTCGTTGATATCGAATTGCGTAGCACCGTATTATATTAGCGTTACGCGATTTTTTCCCGAGGTTTTTTTTTTTTTTATAAACGTTCGCGCGCGCTCGACGAAAATCGCAGCTAGTACACTATATACACGGTGAAATACGAAATTATACGGACGATTATCGCCCCTTGTTATTACGGCCGTAACGTACCTAGGCTACATTTTACAACGCAGTAATAATAAATAACGTCAACGAAACACGTGCGCGGCGCGCGCCGAACGCGGACCGTGTTTAGCGGGAAAACGTGGAAAAAAAAAAAAAAACACAAGTAATAATAGAAAATTTCGACCGGGGCGGCGTTCGTCGGACACGAAAACAACCGACTACACCCGCTGTACCGTGCGTGCCTATTATTATTTTCGGCGTTACGTATTCGCGACGGAAAACGGCTGCCGGAAACGAGGAGCAAGCCCGGGCGGCTCGCGTGCGTGTAAATACAGGGTGCCGTGCGCCCGACGTACGTGGTCGACGGCCGGCCCGTGTGGGTTGTGATTTACGCGCCGGGCCCGAGCGCGGGACGGACCTGTTTAAAAACGCATAAAAACCCGCGGCGATCCGTCCGCGCCGGCCGGGAGGCGCTACCCGTCTCCTCCGCCATCCCGTTTACCCGACGGCTTGAAAACGCAACCGAAAAAAAAAAATAAAAAAAAATCTATTACGGCGAGCACAACGGATCGAAACGCGCGTTACAGTTGCGTCCCGTCAACCGGGTTACGAGGGCCGGCTGCGAACCGACTGGAAATCGGCCAATTTTCTTCAGTCTGGTCGGCCGGCGCGGCGTACGAAAGACGGTTTCGCTATTTATTCGCGATTCCCGTTCGCCCGCGGCCCCCCTCCCGTCGAACACTCCCGGGCGCGCGGCCGGAACTCCGCGACGGGATAGACTTTGGACTTGTCGTTCCGCGTTCGATTCGAGGCCGCCGCTGTTGATGTCTGCGCCCCGAGGAGGCCGCGGCCGATTATTCGAATTTTTTATTTAAAGGCCAGCGGGTTTTCTTTTTTCTCCCGGTACCCGCCGACCGACCGTTCGCTCGAACGTGCGTATTGATTGGCCGCCGCCGATACCCGCCGCGGGCGCGTCCGCCGGATTCCGGCGCCACGCGCGTATACACGTACACAGCAATTAGAAGACTCGTTAGAACGACGTAGAAGACTAAACAAGACCGCGTTCGAAGATAGCGTGTGCTGAAAAAAAAAAAAAAAAGGAAAAAGACCTCTCCCGATTCGAATCTAACGAAAACCGACGGACAGTCTTTTTTTCCCTGTTGGACATTTTTTTTTAATTTTACTTCGCCGAACGCTGTAACGCGGGCATAATCGAAAAAAAAAAAAATCCCGTCGACCTACGACTGCCGCAGTGCCCGTGCGCTCTTAAAACGATTTACGCGCCGCGTCTCTGAAACGAATTCGTGAAGCCCTGTCCGTTATTGTTTGACGCGGACGCGTTTTTATTTATTTTTGTTTTTTTTCTTCTTTTGCCCCGTGTTGTCTCCCGTCAAAAAGACAAGCGCGACATAAATGCGCCGGCGACGGCGAACGTTGACGACAAACCGAAGGGAATTTTTCACGCCGTACCCGTCCGCGTATGGCGTGGGAGTGCGGTTTTCTTTATATTTTATTTCATTCGTGTTTTCGTTCGGTCGTACACCCGGTGGCCGGTACGTCCGCGCGTCGCGCGTTCTACGGCATTATTTCAATATCGTAAAAATATCCGAACGGCAGCGGGAGCAGCAGCAGCGGCCGCCGCCGCCGCCCACAACGAACGGACGGCGGCAGTATTATAAGACTGCGGGAGAGAAACGAGATTTGTGTAATATATAACGCGCAATAAAAAAAAAAAAAAATATATATCGTACGCATACATATATATGGATATTTATGTACATGAATAATTGGACAATTACAACAACAATGGACGCGCGATGCTCGTTTTATCGTACACTCATATTATAAATATATTTTAACATACACACGCGCGTGTCCCGTCATAAATTTCCGAAAAGAATCCACTGTAATTTGTGTATAAACGCTTTTTGAAATACATATATATATATATATATATAAATATATTATACGTTATCATGTTGGGAAAAAAAAAAAAAAATCGGAAATTTGCATATTATACAACGGGGTGCAGACACCGGTGTGTTCGCGCGGGCGCGCGCGGTGTACACAATCAGAAGCAGCAGCATCGGTACACACAATAATAAAGAATTCAACAATTAAACGTCGGCGGGAAAAAAAAAAATAGTAAAAAATTATCATATACGCGACGACGAACCGTCGACAAAAGGATTTATACGGACGCGTCGTTTCGTCGCGTTTCCTGCTTGTGTGGCGCGTCCGAAAACGTAACAACAACAACAACAATAATAATAATAATAATAATAATAATGATAATTTTGACAGTATACCGGTTTCGTTCGGTTTTCAACTGTATTCGTTTGGACCGTCCGCAAAACCGAAAACAATATTTTCTGACCGTATCCGCGGGTAGACCTCCGTTAACCTAACCTGTCCGAACGTCGCCGTAGCCGCCGACACGTTTTCCGATCAAAAATCGTGTCCAGGTTGTATGCCTACCTATTCCGGCACCGCGTATTATTCAGTTCTCGCGTGTTCGCCGCTCCGTCGAGGCGTTTTGTTTTTTCAAAAATAACATTATATCTTCGTCCGCGCACACGTTTCTCGCGGTATAATATGCGGCCGACTGGGTATACACGTGAAAGTCTTACGAGTAAATATATAAGACGAAATTGACGAGCGGAAAAAAATACGTATGTAACAATATGTGAAAAAAAAAATAAAAAAAAATATGTCGTCCGTGCGAATCGAAATGCGCGCGAGCGTTCGGAAATCGTGCGGAAAAAAAATTCGTCCGAGACGCTGCCGTCGAACGTCACGACGACGAACGTTGCGAAAAATTCTTCGTTTCCGCCTGCGACGACGGCGACGACGTTTTACATAAAATTATGCGTTTTACACACACACACATCGAACTCCGTCTCACGCGACACGTACTCAGACGTACGACCGTGTGCGCGTTAGAAAAATCACTCGTGTATGTACTTACATGAAAATATACCGGGAGTCCAAAAGAACGAGCGAGAGAAAGAGATGAAAAAAATAAAATTCTACTCCGTGCGACGACACGGGCGTTCCCCCCTCTCCCCCCTGGGGGCGCGTGCAGTTCAGTAACCGCCGTCGCCGTTGTCGCTATAAGATTATATATAAAAAAAAAAAAACAGTAGAAATTCTCGTGATAATACGACGGGAGTCGTAAAAGTCCGCGACGCGATCGTGTTACGCGTAGTACGACTATAGGGGGTCAAAATAATAGGTTTCGGGGGGGGGTTCAGTTTAAAACCGCGGCCGGAACGATAATATCGACAAAAATCCAACAATCACGTGCGTCCTCCGATTACGAATCGTAACATGACATCGATGCCGTGTAATTGTTATTTTTTACCGTTCGGCGTATTAACAAAACGGCAAAATATTGTATAAAGGCCGTCGTAAAAAGAGGTCGTCCTTCGTTACCCGTCATGCTACCTTATCGCTACGCCACTGATATACAGGTTTCAGGTGTTCGCACTCGGGACGTTGAATTTTTCGGAATAGCTTCGGGTTCGAACCGACTACGCAAGGCTTTCCGTTTCGAAATGGTTGCATTTGATTAGGGTGTGTGGTACCACAGTCGATAACGAAAACGGCTAAAACGCAGTTCACCGATTACCGGCCGATTGGCGGTCACCGAAATAACAAACTCGGAAACAAATATTATTCAGTGGCAAGTCACAATAGGTAATTCACAATAGTAAACAAAATTTGGCACAAATCAGATTGATAAAAATGTCGTTTGTCATAAACCGGTATCTGTAACCGCATATGACCATTATGGTAACCGGTATAGACTTTTCGTTGGCGGTATACCGTGTATAATAATAGGGATGTCCTATCCGTGTGTACATTACACGAGGCCCACGAGCAGTGCCCCGGACAGCTGCGTGTACGGTTTCGGTAATATTCAAACCGTCGTCGTTTTTTTTTTTTTTTTTCTAATCTCTTTCATCGTTTTGATAATAAATAAAAGTGCGTACACGAAACTGTAATACTGTATACATTGTTGATAATAATACACTCGCAGCGCGCGTAATAATAACACGTAACGATAGTATTATTATTATTATGTTGTTGTATTAATCGCCGACGGCGGCGCGGCGCGTTCTGGTGTGAACCTCTCGTCGGCGCACGTACGTACATTATTGTAACGGCGACAGTCGTATCGATTATTATTTTTCTTTTTTTTTTCTTGCTTTTTTCTTTCAATCGTTATTGTTATATTGTCGTTGCGGTATAATACGGATTATGTCGATTTGTCCGGGACGCGACCGAGACGACCGTCGTTGTTTCCGTAAGAAACTCTAACGTCATGAGAACGGACCTCGGCATACCTGTACATTGTCAGGTAACTGCGTACAGCTCTTCACCGCGTCCCGGAATCTACGTGGATACCGCGGCGGATAATCGTATGTAGACGGTATAAATGTAGACATTCAGTCGAATCTGTTTCCCGCAAACACGTCGTCGAAACGTACCGATGAAAACCGCGAATCGCAAAACCGCAGTCTCCTCGTCTGACTCCGGCGGCTTCGCGTCCGAGATCCGTTCGTACGTTACGGGCCCGCGAACGGGGGTTTTTTTTTTTTTTTTTTTTCTCAAACGTTTGTGTACCGTGTCCGCGTGGGTTTCGCGCAGAGATTTACGCGCACCCATGTACGTATATCGTTGTTATTTCGTATGCCGATCGATCCGACGACCGCGACCACGACACCAGGACGGGGACCGGCGCCGGCGTGACGATAATTAATATTTATAATATTCGCGCGGATCCTTTTGTGCGCGCGTGTGTAATGACGACGGCGCGACGGTGACGGCGATAATAATACGATGTTTCCCGTTTCGGTCGCGCGATTGTCAACGGCGCGGAGTACGTACGGCGGGGAGTCGTGGAGTGCGGGAGAGCGAGCGAGAGAGAGCGACGGGTAGGGGAGGGGGAGAAAAAAGGGGGAAAAATTGCCGCCGCGCCGAGCGGTGTCGACCGCGCGTTCGTCCGACGTGGCTGTCGTCACACGCGTTATATTATAATACGCGCGCAGTGTACACGTATATAACTCGCGCACACAATGGGCCCCATTCGACGCCCCTGCGAAATGGAAAAAAAAAACTCAACAATATACCACGACAATACCTGACGTCCCACGAACGCGCGCGTGGTAGAGTGGCGTATACATGCGCGCGTGTGTGTGCGTGCGTGCGTGCGTGCGTGCACTGCTGCTCGACGAGCTCGCGTACGCGTACACGGTAGTCGGTCGTAATGTTATAGAAAAAAAAAATAATAATAATAATAATAATAATAAAATACTGCAGCGCGCGTGATATTTACGGTCCGGAGGAGAGGAGAAACGTGCGCGCGGAAATCCGAATCCGCGGCGGCGAAACGGCAAAACCCACGCCCCCGCACGGGTTGTGTAGGGACCGTGTGTGCAGGGACGCCGAGTTTGGATTTCCCGCGGTAATTTCGTCCTGTCCGCGTCGGGCTCCGGTTTCACCGCCGTACACGCTGTCGGCGTTTTTCCGGTCGGCCGTTGACGTCAGCGATACGCGCGCGAATTCCGGTCCAATACGGTCCAAAATCCGAAAATCCGACATCGCACTTGAGTATTCGGTTCGCGCCGAATCGCGTCGCCCTTGTCGTTTTGATTTGATTTCGAGAAAATGTTTAAAAAAAAACCTTCCTGGTGGTTGTTCTCTGTGAATTTCAGATTTTTTAACGATATTGCATTTTTAGCGTTCACGCATAGAACATGATGCGTGTCGATCACGCATCGCGCATTTTGGCTATAGATACTGTAGTTGAAACAGTAAACAAATCCCCGGTTAATTATTTTTCGTCGACAGCGGCGTTACAAGAAACCTTTTCGCACGAATCAAATCGCTTGATATTTAGCCGCGGTTTAGCAAACTAATAACGACGATGCGAGTGCGTACTCGTGTTTGCGCGATTTCTGTAATCGCCCTGTCGTTCCCAGTCGGGTGGTCCATTACTCACTGTCGTCGGATCGGATTGCCCCCGGCCCGTAATCTCGTCTTCTGCCGGCCTCTTCGGTCGGTCGTCCGCGGTTCTCGTCGATAATCGCGCGGTTTCGCCGTCGACAATACGTTCGAATTCGGTTCCCCGACGACTTGCACCGTTCCCGGCGGAGATCTCAACGCCGCCGCGAAAACACTCGTCAACAAAACCAGCGAAACGATTTTTATTAACGATGTTTATCGCGGGACGCGATATAAACTGCGTGTAAATAATACCGGCTTGCACACAAAGTACGCGCGTACGTCATCGCCATGCGTTGAACTCGTGGCGCACGCCGTTTTAACAGATCCGCAGTGTCGACGTTTCGATATCGTTTCAATACGTTTTTTTAAAGGGCTACCCGGATATCTTTTGGTCACCGACGTTGTACCGACCTAACCGTCCGTGTTCACGGCCTTTTACCCGCCGCTGCTGCGGTATACGATCCGGATTTCCCTCTACCCCCCCCCCCCACCTCGACCGACGCCCGCGAAAACGTGTTTTCGATTTTTAGCGGCGCGGCGCCCTTGTAGAAACACCGTCGTTCCAATTACACGACGCTCGTCGGCCGACGGTCCGCACACATATCCATACGTCCTCGCGGCGCATACTCGGGACGGACGTATTATTGCAATTATTATTGTTGTTAGCATACCGCAGCAAGGGAGAACGGCGCGGGTGTGTGTGTGTGTGTGTGTGTGTGTGTGTGTGTGTGTGTGTGTGTACACGTTATAATTGTGTGCAGCCGCGTTCCAAGGGTTTCGGGCGGCGCGTACGGCGGCGTTCGTTGCGCAACGTCGACGGTCCGGTAGCGCGTACGCGGACACGTGTGTACGCGCGACATATGGCCGGCGCATGCGCGTTACGAGTGTTCATTATAACTATTTGTTGGTGTTTTTTTTTTTTTTCTTCTTCTTCCCGCGAACTGCACAGTAGACCTATATTATTTTACGCGCCGCCGGTTCGCCGCTGTGACGGCACGTTGCGGTTCCAGAGGAGGGGGGGATGGTGTAGCTATACGACGATTTCGCGGCGGGATGGTGAGGGCGGGCGGGCGGGATAGGGGAAGTGCGAAAAAATCCGACCCGGAATAACGCCGCGGGCGCTCCGGACGAGAGGCGACGTTCGCAGCGTTCGAACATTACCGTGACTGCGTAGGGCTGTGGGTCTGACGACGCACCGGACAGCCTTGAAAAGACGACATTGAAAACGCGCGCGAAACACGCATTTTGAGTCTCGCGAAAACGCGATACAAAACGGTTTTTAGATTTTAATTTTTCTATTCGTCCTCTCGATATATTTCTGATATTATTGTTTAGCGTGTTGTACACGTCGAATTGTATTTGTTTAATGAATACGATTTAAATTACGCAAATGTCGATCCGACTTGAATGCTGAATAACAGTCGATTTCTGCAACACTGCGGTATTTTATCGAATCCCTATCTTTGCCTACGACCCGTATACAGTTTGTGTAAAACGTACAATTGACGTGTATATGGTCCGTGCAAAACAAGAAATATGCGTGTAAAGACGTTAATTGGCGGGATTTGATTGAAAATACCGGGAAATTAACTAAATAGGAAAATATGATTTTGAAAAGTTCAAAAAATGATCTTAATTATAAAACCGTCAAAAATGTTAAATAAAAGTTTCATGAATTGATTTGGTGTCACATAATTACAATTATTTACTGAAAACGCTACGTTTCGCAATCGGTTAAAAAAAAAAAAAAAATACATATTTCTGACAATTTCACAGCCCCCTAATCGTGACGGTACCTATATTCGTAATGTTTGTCCGGACCGATTTCGCGACGGCGAAAACGATGCTCCGTCCGATATACGGAACTTGGAGTCGTCAGATTTCTAAGTGACAGAAAGAGAGAAATAAAGGGAAATAGATACGTTCCCGCGCGGTTCTTTCGGGGCCCCGAGACTTCGGTCCGTTCTTAGTCCCCGCGGTTCCAGTGTTTCAAAACGTCGGTTTCCACGCCCGAAGTTTACGTTACGATATTTTCACCGTCGCCGACGCGCGGAAAACCGTTCGCTCTCCGAATCGTTTTTTCATTGTTTCGCCATAGCCGTTGCCCCGGGACGGCGAGTTAATAAGTCCCCGAAGCCGCTGTTCATCGGCTCGTTTCCCGGCTCTCCCTCTGAGCCCTGTTCACATGACGTGGGATATTAACAAACGGCGTATTTTATTTTATTTTTTTCACACTTTTTGTGTTATTTATGAAACCGTCGTATTTAAATTTAAACAAGACACCGCGTTTAATATTTATCGCGCCCGCAGATCTAGCGGAAACTGGTACCGAGAGTGCAAATAACTCCGCGGGCTCGAGCTGCCTCCACCGTACCGCCGCCCCGTGCCGTCCCGCGTCCCCGCCCGTTCCTAGCGCGTCGCGTTTTTCCCGACGAATATGCCAAAGTCTAATAAAACATTCTCCTCTCATTTGCGTACATTAATTATGTATGGTATTATGCGCAAATAATAAAAAAAAAAAAAAAACACGCGCGCGCGATAATTGTTTTACCTATATATATACACACACACACACACACACACACACACAAACGCGGGCGCGCGTATGCATACAGCTATACACACAATATACTATCGGAAATGTCCGGAAATCGAAAAACGTTAATGTATACGCATAATAAATCGCGTCTTGTTTACAATATGGCGGACCTGTCCGTTTTCGTCTCGGAATGAAATAAAAAAAAAAAAAAAACAAAAAAAGACGTTTTTTTTTTTCTTTTCTTCATTTAAATTCGATTTATTATTATATTTACCATTGTATGCTGTTATAAGGTTCGACTGGGTGCGATTATCGCTTTACGAGTAGGACGGAAATAAATTATATATTGCTCGTCGATGCGTTTTATTGTTATTATTATTTTTTTTTTTTGTCCGATATCGAAATCCGTTCGTCGGACGTCGCGGCGGCCACTCTGTCGGAAAATATTCGAAAGCGAGATTCGGGGAGGGAGGGGGGGAGGTGTTGCGTATTTTGCGATGCGCAAGTGACCCGTAGCTAATAAAAACACGCGTATCTTAGAGGCGTTTATTAAATGCCGGGCGTCGATCGTCCGAGGGAAGTGCGAAATGCTCGGTGTAGCGAAGCCTCGGGGCCCCCGGTCCGATGGATTTCGAACGGGCGAAAAACCACGGGAAAACGGGCGGACAGGACGCCGCGAAACTGCATGGCTATACGCGACCGCGTGCAGATTGCGCAGTGGACGCGCGCCTTCTGTTCCGCGGACACATTCTCGTCTGATTTGTCTGCGATCCGTCCGGTCCTTCGCGCCGCCGGCCCGCGGCTAAACGAATAGATATCCGCGGGTTTCCGTACGGCGCGCGCCAGACACCGCACCGTTCCGGCCGTGCGCGGTCCGGATGCCGTTCGGCCGCCATTCCGGAGGGGACCGGGCCGGCGGACCGAGATTTCGGCGTCGGGCCGCGCGCAATCCTCGTAATTACGCGGGCGCGCTTCCGCCCACCCTACCACCGGAGGCATGCGTACACGGTGGGCCCGGTCGGGATTCCGGGACGCGGGTCGACGGTCCGGACATTGAAACGTCATGTCATTAGTAGTACCGTCGCGGTGTGTCACAATCGTTTTATTCGCGGGCGGCGGAACGAGAAAAATCGCCGGCGGAAATACGCGGAAAACCGCGCCGAGAGACCGGAGCGACAATAAACGGCAATAATGCGACCGCCGCGGTCGTCCGGCAACCGTAAATAATAATAATAATAACGATAATAACAGTGGCGTAGTAGCGGGGAACGGACCGGGCGGCGGTCGTAAAACGTTTAAAACGTTCGAATCGTAATAACAGCATTGGCTATTGTTATACTTACTCTCGAAAAGACGCGGACGTCGCCGTCGTGCCTCGCACCGCGTGTATTGGGACGTGCACACGTGCGGGGGAAAAAAAACAAATCGAAACGATGCGATAACTGCGGGATAAGTATCGGAATATAAATTCGTACACGCGTGCGTGTGCACATATTATTATTATTATTATATTGTATCGTTGTGTAGCGGGCGAGGGGGGGGGAAACACCGCGTGTATTCGCGACGCGGCCGTCCGGTGCCCCGGCGACGGCGACGACGCCGCGCGCTTTCTCTCCCGAGACCGACCCGTACGGTCACCGCGTTCCGTGTTGCCCGTCTCCCGCCGGCGGCGCCGCCTCGTTTCGTTCGAGACCCAACCTAACCCAACCGCTGGCGCGCCAACGCCGCCCCGATTTACCCGATCCGTTCGTCTCGATAACGTCGTCGGCGTCGCCGCGTTTTCGGTGCGCCGCGTCGACCGCGCAAAAGACGTGTAATCGCCGGGCGGACGCTTTTACTTTTCTCTCTCACTCTCTCTCTCTCTCTCTCTCTCTCTCTCTCTCTCTCTTTCGCCCCGTTCGAACCGACAGCCGCGGGACATTATTTACCATGCTCCGCTAGACTTCGGTTATTGAGATGTCCGAATCGTACGCCCGGCGGATTTCCCGCTACGCCCTGTGTACCGCGACGGCGTACGTGGGAGCCAGTTGCCGACCACCTCCGCTCGTGTGTCTGGACGCGCGCGGTTAGTGTTTAGGCGCTCGACAACATTGGCCGCGTCGGCAGCGACAACGGAAACGGACGTGGCCCCGTTGGTATTCCGTGGCCCGAAGTTCGACACCGTACGGTTTCGGTGGACCGGGTAGGAACATTCGATACGGGGAATTGCCGGGATTTCGTCTGGGTCGCGCGATGAGCTTCGCGAAGTGCGGAAACGACCGAAACACCGGTTATGAATCGAAAGCTAGGAAAAATCGGGGTCGGGCGCGGTCGAGAAAAAAAAAAAATCTCTAAAAATGTTTAGCGGCGTAGTACCTGCGGAATTCCATTGTCTAGGATCGGTAGATATCGAACGACGTGTTTTTACAGAACGGGTGGTCCGCAGTGAAAACTCTCATAGAATCATTATGAAATCCGTCTGTACAGACGGCCGCGGCGATACGCACTTTTCTCGTTTTACGCGCGCGCGCTATGACAATCGGCCACCGCGACGTAAACAAAAACAATAAGCTCTCGTCGGTGTCAGTTTTTATTTTATTCATTTTTTTTTTTTTATGTTTATATTATACGCGTGCTCCGCAGTGTCGGTCGGACGCCTAGGACCGGAGCTATTGGTCCGGTATTTTATTTCGTATCCGCCGTACGGACACTCGGTCGTCTATGTACACGGGCGTACGTATTGGTATACGTGTAGTGCGCGGAATCAGGTTTGCGGTTAGGCCGATATTAATCGTCTTGGCGGTCACGACTGCACGAGCCCCGGCCCCTCTAACCGGTAACCGCCTGGCGTACACGATAATTTCACGTGCGATGACCGTACGGCAGCAATTTTTACGCGAACGTCGACGAACTGCACGCGTTACTGTTATATTTCGTCGTCCCGAAAGTTCCGGCCCCGAAAACGGAAATCCGACGGACAACGTAATACAGATAAAACAGATAGACTCCACTGGTCTTCTGGCGTTTTCGACTCTATAGTGCCCGTTATCTGCAACGTCATGACAACGTGATTTTTTGATAAACGTCAAAAAAAAAAAAAAAACCCGTACCGCCGCGAGCGTCCCGTCGAACAATAATGTATTATTAACGCGAGTGCGAAAGCGATCGGAAATTGTGTTTTTTTCGTTCGCGTTTCTGCCGAACTTTTCCGAGGTTTCCATTCCACTGCTGCGGGCAATCGGCGGCCGTACGGTTTTTTATTTCCCCCCCCCCCCTCCGCCGTCGGAGCCCGGTTAGGTTTATTCGTCGACGTCTAATATCGATACCGTCGTAAACCGTGACATTATTTCCTTTGCATTGTATGCGATGAGTATCAGTGTATATTACACGAGATCTTCCGGTTTAATCTGGTCGTCTCGTCGTTACTCTCGACATCAGTTTCCGCGCCTCCGGGGCACACACGTGTGTATACAATACATAATGGTAAAATATACGTATACATACGCGAGAGTATTATAGTGTCTTGTGGGATCTTTTCGTTCCCCCGACACTTGCCAGACGCGATCGCCGTGTCGTATAATAATAATATAACTGCACAGCGTGTGCGTTTTGATGAACGACACGAAAACCCATTATTAAAAAAAAAAAAAAAAAACACAAATCCGTACCTGAGTGTGCGTGTACGTATACAGTGGTAACGGTCGTGTAAAAGCCGTCGCACGACCGAAAATTAGTGTGTCCGTACGTACGGGAACATATTACGATCTTTTTCACTCGTTCCACCATTCCGCGCGTCTCTCGCTCTCTCTCTCTCTCTCTCTCACTCTCTCTCTCTCTGCTCTCTGCTCTCTGCTCTCTGCCGCAGACTCCTTCTCGTTTCTACTATTATTATTATTGTTATTTCGGACGCGGGGCGCATTGTGGTGTTGTCCGGATTCCGAGACGACGCGAGGTCCGCTCGTATATAATACACAGGGGGAGAAAGAGCGGGGATTATTATTATATTATTATTTATTTTTTTTTTACTTTTTTTTTTTTCATATTTATACGTATATATATATATATATATATTGTTGCGCGGGCGGGGGCGATTTGTGCGCGACGCACGGCGATATCGATAACACCATGACCGGTGATCATCAATAGCCGTCGCAACACTGTAGCCCGTCCGCCGCGTTCTATTACGATTATTATTACCCGCCTGTATATCGCATTATATACACGCGCACACGCACACGCACACGCACACGCACACGCGTGTACGCATATACACCTCATCCACTGATAATGCCCACCTACCGGGCAACCCATTAACCCCCGTGCGCACATACCGTATTGTGTGCCGCGCGCGGCGGGCGTTTCATTCTTCTTCGGGTTTTTTTTCCCTTCTTCTTCTTCTTCTGCCATTATTATTACACATTGCGCGCCGACTGATTGAAAGGCGTATACGTATACGTATATACACGTGGTGTACGCGCAGACGATTTTCAAAACGAGTGCCCACGCAAGCGCGAGGGTGTGAAAGGTCACGGCGGACGCCGCGCGCACAATAATTCCCCCGTACGTGTATAGGAATTCGATTTGCGTCGGGGGGGGGGGCCTGGTAGCGCGGTGTGAATATCGTACGGCTGCGCGGTGCGCGTACGGGAGAAGAAGAAGAATAAGACAATGGCGACGCGGCGGCCACGTACGCGCAATAATAACAGCGCGTACGCGGACGACGCCGACTCGCCCGGCACACCGGTTTTGATATCGCCGACGGCCGGCGCGGACCCCGCCGAAACGGACGACGACCGTTTTCCGCGACGCCGCCGCCCCAGTTTTGTCGGTTATAACGAAACGCACAATATAACGTGTGCCGTACAAATATCACGCCCGACAACGACGGGTCATCGCGATTCCCGGGGGGGGGGGGGGGGGTCGATCGCCGTACTTAGGAAACGACCGCGCTCCATCCCGCCAAACGCATACCGGACAGTAGAATGGACGGACGAGTCATATGCGATTTAAGACGGCCGTTAAAATGTTAAAAAAACGACTTTCAGAAAGCAAAAAAAACGCCGGCCCCCTAAATCCCGCGTCGATATTTATGTTGTTTAATGGCGTCGTGATATCGTTGTATTAGCCGGCGATTTCGTTATTGTTATTGATAAATTGACGTTATTGTTTTTTCGCACGTGTTTTAATCATTTTTTTTTGTTTTCTTTCTGTTTCAGGTAAGTAAAACCGGACAACAATTAAGGGTCGCCGTCATTTCATCCTGCGGACCGGACGAAATCTTCCCCTCATCGTTATTCCGCTCCGTCGTCCCGTGAGTCCGATATCTGTCCCCCCCCAGCACCCTCTAAGTAATAATATACATATATATATATATTCCATGTATATTATATCTACGACCGTCGTCAACCCCATCTGCAGATTTTCCCCTCGTGACGTTTTCTTTGTCCCGCACAGCCCCGTTCCTCCCTCCCTCCCTTCCCCCCCCCGCCACCGCTCGCCCGTCCGTCCCGGATCACTTGTTTACTCGGGTCCGGTCGTCTTCGCTTCCGGTTCGTGCCACGTGACCAAAGATCGCGGAACGAGCGCGTCGTCGTGTATTACTATAACAACAGTGTACTCTGGACGACACTAATGTCGCCGTCCTCGTTCCATAGTAAATATTTTATACGGTATAATAAATAACACTAATATCATCGAACCGCGTTCTCCGGCCGGAGCCCATTAGTCCGCCGCCGCGGAGATGGTTCGCGTCGGTAACGACCGGTCGAATAATCCCCGCGAGTGGGAGTGAGGGGCGGTAGGCAAAGCGCACGACCACAAGAATATATTTCTTTAGTTTCTTTTTGATTTATCGATACACTTTTCTCGCCTTCTCCGTATGAACGTATTACACACACACACACACACACCGACGATTATTTCACTATATTATACGAGTTCTTTGGTGGGTTTTTTTTTTTTCAAACAATAACCCCGTGGCCTTGCACAGCGCGTCTCGCGATTTCACTCGACCGAAATAACTCGGACGACAACATCCACACTCGCTGTCCGCCGAAACGTTGAAAACGCGCCGCCGCGTGTGACAAATATACACTTCCAACTGGTTACGCGGTCATCGGATAATACAAACCGGATTCTTTCCACTCTCACGCGGTACTTAAACACACACACACACACACGAAAAAAAAAAAACGAACCGTGGTTTGAATGGACTATATATGATAACGCGTTCGTTCAATCGTCTGTTCGCTATAAAAAAAAAAACACTAGAAAAAAAAACCGTTTCGGTATGTTTTTTGACGGAACGTTTCGAGCGTTTTCGACGTTATGAAATTCAGTCCGATTGAACGTCACCACCGAGACAGTAGGTTAGGTTTTTACATACACGACACGGCAAACCGCATTCGTTAATATAACGCGCGCTTTATTTATTTTTTTTGTTTGTTTGTCCTTCGGTGAATTTTCGGCCAACACGCGTATTTACGCTGCGGAAATTAAATTACCGCGAACTTACAGTTTCGAAAATCATCACCCGAGATAATAAAACACTCTGGCGCTCTCGTTAATTATTTACGCGGTTTTAACAACGGGATATAACATCGCGATCCGAGACGAAATTGCCGGTCCGGAAGAGAACAAGTGCCTGAATAGGTAAATAGTTTTCGTAACGCGACCTTTATGTATTTTTTAATGAAAAGCTCGCGATTTTATGTACACACAGACTTTTCGTATTATTCCGTTACGGCGTCGTCTCGGACGTACGTAATAAAAAAAAAAAAACCCCTGACATTTCCCTCCCTCCCCGAGAAAAACAAAACCGTTTCGCCGGGAACCCATATTTTCAATTGCTTTTCTCTATTGTAGTACTATATTGCAGCCGAAGAACCGACGAGTGAAATATCTGTACGCACACACCGGGCACCTTTAAATTTCGATTCTTTTTTTCTTTTTTTTTTCCTGTTTTCCTTCTTTTTATCGTATACATCGAGTTTTTTCGCTGGGCGAATCGAGGACATAATATCGTCTCGCGTACATATTGTAATGCACACGGTCCTCCTTGGCGGCGGTTTTTCAGGTCTGAACCGGACGCGCGCAAGCGGGGCCCGATGTGCGCGTAGGCGTTTGTTTATTTCCGATTTCGACATGCCAGAGTACCTATACATATACGTGTGCGTACGTATGTGTACGATTATTATACGTTGTTTGCCTGCAGTGTGTATAGTGCGCGTAGTTCAAATACCGCACGCCGCCGTCCTCTCGCCGGAGCGAATATCGTTATTTTCGACAGCGCGGCGGCGGTCCTTTGAAAGCACACGTATTCGGTATATCTTTCTTATTTATTTATTTTTTTTTTTTATTTCTTATTATTATTTTTATATTATTATTATTGTTATTATTATTATTTTTTTTTTTTGTCGGTAAGCCAATATTTAAACATAATTTGATTTCGTCGGAGCGGCGAAATGGTCCGCGCCCGCACTGTCTTCGGTGCATACAGCATACGTACACGCGTGTGCAACGCTCCACACAACAACGTGCACAATAATAATAATATCCCCGTGTGTATACGTACACGGTGTATCGATTCGTATAAACGCGTTCCGCGCGCGTATCTAATACCGCACTCGTCGTATTTTTATTTACGTACGGAAAAAGTTTTCCCTCTTCGCGTTGCGCTTGTTATTATATACGCTTCCCGGATAATCCGCCGTAACAACGACGTCGCATAATATCGAACACGCCCGTCGGTACCGCGCGTTCTAGCGTTTTCGCCGTTCCGAAACGACCGGAACGCGGCGTTTAAAAACACACCGGCCCAACCCCTCTGCCACCCGTGCGCCGTTACCGCCGTCGCACTCTCGTTAGCGCGAGAAAGAAAAGAAAAAAAAATTAACACAATAATCGCCGGCATTTTACGAATGGCGAGTTGTCGTGCGTGTGGCGGCGACGGCGGGCAGATGGATTTCACGCCGCCCCTACACACCCAGCGGTCTCTCTCTCCCGTGAATGCACGAGCCAGTTTTCTCTCGTGCCAAGCTATTATGGATAGAAAAAAAAATAAAAAATGAAAAGAAAAAAACCAACAAAACAACATGGCCGCCGCCGCCGATGATATCGTTTTTCTCGCGCTCGCGTAATCGATAGGCGGACGCGACAATTTTGTTATGTAGGTACCTACGTGTACGTCCGCCTGCTGCGCGGTTAAGGGACGTGATAATAGTCAAACGGTTATTAGCGTCATTACTGCAATAAGTGTATATACATAGTGGTGTCGTTACGGTTGCGAAATTGTAAAAAAATCAATCGACCGGAAATCGACGCGCGTCCCGTCCGGAAAGCCTCAGAAATCAAAAGTCCGTAACCAGTATGACTGTCGTAAAGTGTTGGGTTTGTTTCTAGAGTGACGTACGTAATACGCGGGGTTTTGTTTCGACCGCCGAATCACAGACTAGTACGTTTTTTGTTTTTTTTTTTTCGACATTTTAGGCATATTTTATCACGTACGGTTTCGTTTATTTTAGATTTTCTATGTTTGTCGTAATCGGGTTGAAAATAATCGTTTAAATCCGAAATGTTCACAAAATACTTGTGTCAGTATTGTTATATTATTCATTTGTTAGTCGAGCTCCGTTCGGAATCGTTTTTCGTTGTTTAAATTTATCGTTACCCACAGACGAAAACAAAATAACTCTGTATCATGTTCCCTATCTTCTCGATTTCTCACCTACAACAGCACCACATCCATCATCAGTATTAGCATTTTTTTTTTTCTGATCACTTTTCGATGTAACGGCACTCGATATGTTAGCCACTGTTTTATAATATAGTAGATGGTAACGAATTGTGTAAAATTAACAGTTTAGGAGAGCGGAAAAAAACGAGTCGGCTCTCGCACCGCTTGCGGTTTTTTGCTCGTTCTTCCCGGCAACGACAAAAATAAAAAAATAAAGTATAAAAAAAAAAACCCCGACAGAAAATGGATACACACCGATCGTGTTCGGGTCAGAGAGTTTATGTTTCACTCTATGTAATGTCGTCGTGTAGTATTATAATAGTATAATAATAATATTATAGATAAATAAAACGCCCGGCGTCGCGCGGTCAAGTCCGGTAGTCCATATTATTTTTTTTATTATTTATTTTTTTTCGCCTCTTCCCCCCCCCTCCTGGTCACATCAAACGTGTTCGCCCCTCGGCACGTACACATTAAGTATTCCCGCGAAAACGATATTATATCGCTACCGTCATGTTGATACCCCAGTCCGCAATATTATAATATAATATTTATTTCAATAATTGCCGCATAGACGTATCGATAACGGAAAAACGTTATTTGTGCGTGTTCACACCCTATAAATATACGAAGAAGTTTTTTTTTTTTTTTTTCTTCAAGACTTACAGTACTCGAAGGCTTTTTGCCGCTTCCGCCGGGTCTCCCCGCGCGTCGTCGTTCTCGACCGCCCGCATCTTCAACGCCCGTCGTTCCCAGGCTTTGCAAATATTTGTTCACTCTATTAAGCAGTCGAAGTGCAAACCTCTCGGTCTCTTTCCGCTCGGTTCGTGCATTAGCTTATCCTCTGTCCGCCGAACACGGTCAGCAGTCCACTCTCCGGTCTTTTAGCTTTGGCGCGGTTCTATTGTACGACGTTTAGTCTATCGAAAACGTTTGCGATTTGTCCGTTTCCCTTTCCTACGTTCGCACCTTACCGTGTCCGGATTTTGTACGGGATGCTCACTCACTCACGCCTTCCTCAAAATTGGGGGGGGGGGTGGAATAGACGTCGTGTATTGTGATATTTTCGAGTAATAAAAAAAAAAAAATTAACAAGAGTGTATATGTAGTTGTGAAAGCGCACCGTTACACTCGTGCGCGTTATAAAACGATCGAACGCGTATATAAAACCGGACAAACTGGACGGTTTTTCCGCCGGAAAAAGCGCTACGAGTTTTACATTTTTTTTATTCGTTTTCGGACATTGCCAAAAACAATTGCTGCCCGGCCTATTTTATGAACAAGAGGCACGCGGGACGCACGCGAGGTTCTCGGGCCGTTCGGTTGCCAAATTTTCCGTTTACAGCCGCAAAACACATAATATACACACTGCCCTGTTATTATCTATCCCTGTGCACCGCCGTCGTTTTTCGCGTACCATTATTTCTCGTATTATATTCGGGACGGCGGAACAAATTCATAAAATACAAATACAATATATGGTCGCATGGCCGGAACTTGTGGTATTTCGGGAATATTTCGCGTTATATTGCGCATTTACCGATGGATATAATAGACTTTCTTGGTGAAGCTAGTCGTTCTTGTTTTCCTCCTCATTCGGTGTCAACTTTTCCCCCGTGAATGCGCTCTCGAATGATGAGTATAATTGTCTGAGCTTTACCTTCCTATACTTCTGTCGATTTCGCCACGTTTTTACGTCGAAAATAACTGCCGAAACATCATTGTAATAACCCATGTTGAAATCTCGTTCCCAAAAAAAAGTATCAGGACTTGAGATAGGCGCTAAACAGGACATACTCTCCTTTTTTTTCGTGCGTTCGTTTCTAAATATCACTTATACGGCATGACAACATGGTTTACGCGGTCTGCGCGGGACGGCGGGTGGGAAATCGAGCGTATAGTATATTATTTGAATATCCGGGTGTGAAAATCCCCGGCACCACGCGTTTCGCCCGTCCGCGCGCACAGCAGCAGAAGAATCCCTTCGGCGCGGGGCGTCCGCGGAATGGACAGCTCGTTATTATATCGTGTCGTGTACCGTCGAACACCGGCGCGGATGCTATTTCGATTCCCTAAGGTCCGAGAGGAATGTTCCGGGGCGTATACCCCCCGTCTTTTTCTTTTACGATACGGACGTACGACAATGTGCCGTGTAACGTAGGTAGTCGCGATTACTACCTGCGGCATTGTCGCCGTCGGACGGTTTCGTTAAGCCGAACGCATTCCGCGCGCGCATTGTCCTCGGCGCGCCGGGCGCGCGGTCGCGCGACGTCGTTCGCCGCGGGAACGGGCGCGATAAAAACGTCGCGCGGCCGGGGAAAAAAAAGGGTTGCGGGACCGCGTGGCGCGGGCGTGTGAAATAACGGAATAGAAATAAAATAAATCTCCTCGGACCCGCCGCCGTCGTCGTCGTCGTCGTCGTCGTCTCGTCGCTTACGCCCGAGGAGAATGTATGTATACTCGCCCACCACCACCACCCCCCGCCTCCGGCCCTTGCTCCATCCCACCCGACAAACCCTCCGGAACACGTTCAACGCTCTCGCACCCCGCCGCGCGTTTTTCACCGTGAATTATTGTTATTTTCTCATCGATCGGCCGGTTTTTTTTTTTTTCTCTCCGTCTATCTCCTCTCCCGTTCACCCCGGACCGCGTACGGCGACACGCGCATATTATTATAATAACACTCCGCCGCCGCCGCCGTGGAGTGCGATACGAATAACACAGGATATCATTACGATGGACACGGGGAGACGGCGCGGTACAGGACCAGCGACGCGGCTGACGATCGCGCGGGCGACGAGACACGGTAGTGCGGCCGTCGGACACACCGACCCGTTTCCCGTTCGGTCCGTTTCCTCGATATTTCACCCCCGGACCCGCGTACAACAACCGTACACGTAACAGCGGTAACGTGCCGCGTATACGCACGGTTTTCGTTATTATTGTTGTTGTTGTTGTTGTTATAAAATACCTGTCCCGCGGCGCGAGACGAGCGACGAGACGGCCGCGAGGACGACGAGGACGGTGCGTAATGTTTTCCGCCGATCGTTTCGTGCGTGCGGGCGCCCGTATACACGCGCGATAATAACGACAACCGCGCGGACCGCCCGGACCACCGCCGCGCGTCGTCGTTCGCGTCGATTAGGCCAAACGTCTGCGCGGGCCGTACGGTACGCGTTATCGTTTCCGCGGTCCGGTCGATATTTTATCGGTTTTCTCGTACACCACGCACAACATACTACACGGCGACTTTTCGTTTTTTCCCCCCGCGATTTCGATGTGCCGACGAGCGATTTTTCTTTATAAAATTTTTTTCACGACAAACGCGAAACCGGTGTTTTCGCGGTAACCGCACCGACCGACACGCCGCGGTATCCGGTCCCCGTAAATGGCTTTAGTAGTAGAGCAGTGCACGTCGACTACGTATGGTTACAGCCTCGGATTTTTCGTTAACGTTATCGGTTTGTACGGCGGGCACGGACTTTCCGGGATCCGCGGACGAAAAAACGGAACGGACGCGGCCGTTATGCGAACGCGATACGCAGTACATGTATTTAAATACGCCGCGGCGCGATCTCGTCGGGGAACGCGGTTGAACATAAACGCGAAGTACAAAACCGACAGCGTGTAGAATACTCGGACCGTAGCGCGTGTCGAAGATATTACGAAAAAACAAAACACGCGCGATGAAACGATAACGGACGATCGCGATTGAAAAACGTTCCCGCGTGTGACGGCCCGCAACGTCTCGGCGGGTGTCCCGAAGCCCGGCGGCCCGCCGAGAAAAATCGAACGGGAAAACGGCCGTGCCTATTGACGGACAGAACCGGATTAGGCCCGATCTTAGCCTTTTTCGAAAGGCGCGTGTTCGTCGACGTTCCCGGATTTCCCACCGTCAAGTCGTCCGTGAACGATACGCGATTGGAAATTTGAAATCCAAAACCGTTATGAATATATGTCATACTCGATCCCATTTCAGTACGTTTAGAGTAACGGGGGCCGTTTTCGCCCGACCGTGAACAGGCGTGCGCGCCTACCTCGCCTCTGCACGTCGGTCGGTTGACGGGGCCGGGGACGAGGCCGGAAAGACGCCGAGCGCCGGGACAATATGATAATAAAGGAAATTATACGTTTCGGCGACGGACGTCACCGCGGATGTGATAGCCGCGTAGCGTACGATTTGGAAATTCGAATTACGTCCGCACAACGCGCGTTCGCTAAATTCATCCTCCTACTACCCCCCCCCCCTGCCCCTCTCCCCCCTCGACCCACTATTCGTTCGTTCGGCCAGGGGACCCATGAGCACGTTATATGTATATATACATATACGCGGATACGCATGCGCACGAGCGATATGAATTTGACATACGCGATATATTGTACTTATACGGCGGCGGTCGCGTTGAATGCCGGCGTCGAAAAACAATAGAAAGCCCTTCGTTTACACCTCGCGCACAATGGACTCGGATTTCTGCAGCTGCTTTCCGCCGCCGCCGCCGCCGGACAGATCCTTCGCCGCACTCTCGCCTCTTTCATTTTCTCCCTCTGTCTCTCTCTCTCTCTCAATCTCTCTATAATAATAATAATAATATATATACAGTAGTGCGAAACAACAAAAAACAATTATCCGCCGCACACACAACGGCCGGCGACGACGACGACGAGAAATCGCTTTCGGGCGCTTTTGTATATAAAACAATATATATTATTGTGTTTGCTTACCTATACATTATAGCACTATACGCGTCCTTTATGCGTATACGTACAAATAAAACGGAAGAAGATATAGTCTCGCGGAAATATTCTACCGTAACTTTCGCCCGAAACCGACGCGTCGGCCACACGCGGGTTTCGGAAAAAGAAAACGGGACCGCGCGACGCGACTCGTCAAAGGTCGCGGGCGAAACGGTTCGTTGTGTGCAGAATACTTAATAATGAATAATAACGTTTGCCGTAATACCAACACGGCCGTGTCAATAAAAGCCAAAGCCTCTTTGAAAAAACGCACACTCGTGTGAAGACACGGGCAGTCTTCAAAAATATCTCTATTCTTCTTATACAGAGGTTATCGGTGGTTATCGCGACGCGGGTTTAAGTTTTCACTACTTTTTTTGTAAACTCTTTTCGACTTTCATCACAATTCTCAATAACGACGTTTTTCGAAATCCTAACCGTCCGAATTTTACCGTTCAGTAAAGTGCGAACCGAAGACCGATTCTTCCTCGCTCGAGTCGGCGAAGAAATCTCCCGTCGCTTCCGTGAATTTTTCAGCGCTACCAGTCTCGAACCCCGATTTTCGACCTACGGCGTTAACGATACACCGGCGGTCGTCATAAACGCAATCGCGTCGCCGTCCGACGACAATGTCGCGTCGAATTACGGTCGCGCATCCATCGATTTTGTTTCGAATTTATACCGCCCACGAGCGGGCGAGCTCCGATTTATCGACGGCCACCGCTTTTGATGTATAAATAAACGATTTATGCGCATTGTACGTATATACGTATACGTCCGTGCGCATCGACCTATCGTCTCGCGTGCGGTTGTTGTTGTATTCGTACGAATCAGAGGCGGCCTAGTGTGTGTGCGTGTGTACAGTAATTTACCGACGTTGTTTATTAATATCGGAATCGCGGCGACCGGTTGAATAAATATCGCGGCGGCGGTTAATTACCGTTTTTGAACTCCGGGGCGGACGTCCAAAGCAAATATTGACGCGAATTTCTACATAAATCGGAGCCGAGTTTCTCGTGTAGAGAGAGCACTGTCTCTCCTTCACACTCTCGACTATCTCCGACACTCGCTCGGCGCAGCACTAGCTCGGCGCGCGCACACACTGCGCGTTACGCATGAATACGCACAGCCGTCGTATGGTATACGCACTTAAATAACGTTAGTGTTACGATAAGCCGGACGTCGACGAAACGGAATACCAAATAAAATCAAAAAAAAAAAAAAAATCAGCCCTAGGATAATGACGGGATCGGGTGCACCCGCTGTTGTGAGTGGGAGGTTGGATACAGGATAGAATATAGACGGGGATCCGATGTATATCTGTACGCAACGATTATAACGCGTCGCTAACGATAAAACGATTCACAGCGGCACTCGGTTGACAATGTGGCTTTTAAACGTTTTCTTGAACATTATTTATTTAATATTGTACCTATTTTCCCGTAGTTTTTTCCCATTCATTGGGAAAGTTCTCGGGAAAATCAATAAACGACCTCACCAGAATCAAATTGTCCACAGAAAAAATAAATAAATAAACATCATGGTAAAACCGATACATTCCTCATCGCGGCACTCAAATTCCAGAACAAAAACCATTAACAGTAATTATAAAGATCCCGTTGAACGACGGAAAGCGATTTTTTTTTTATGGGGATTGGAGAGGGGGGGATAGGAAATACCGTGTACAATATTATTAACAAAAAAACAAAAACGCCCGACCGCAAGAAATCGATTTTATCCGTTTAGAAAAACGTGCGGATATTATTATACAGACCGTATGCGGAGCGCTTTTACATTTCAAATTTTTTCACCGCTATTTATTTATTTATTATTTTTTTTTTCGTGAAATTTCGTTATAATGTTCCTTATTGTTTCTTATTTCTATACAGAAAAAAAAAAAAAAAAAACCACGAGCCGGACAACAATCGCGTAACGCTACGCGATGGTGAACATTTCGCACGATTTTCTGCGAGTGTCCGGGAGAATGAATACCTATATACGGTACGAGAACAATAACGCACGAGAATCCGATCGAATTTAGCGAATCGATAAATTTCTATTCGAGTCCGGGTTTTGCATTCAGACGGATTTTGCATTTTCGCAAGCTTTCGGTTTTATTTCGGCGCGTGTTTTTTGTTTTTTTGGTCGAGCGAATTCTCGGCTCCGAACGTTCCGTTCGAGAAACCTTTACGGAGACCTTTTTCGTAGCGTTGTATGGATCTACAGTAAGCGATTATTTTTTTCTACCCATTGATTTCCAACGTTCCCGCGTAGGCACTGTCGCGCGAGACAAAAGTCCGCGATGGTCTTTTGGACACCTCACCGCCGCGTATCGCTCGCACTACCGTTTCGGTATACACGATCGCAAAACTATCTGTACGCGTTATTACAACGGTCGCCCGCCGCCGCCGTCGTCGTCGTGCATGGTAAAAAGTTTAAATTGATTTCGTCCCCTTTTCTTTTTTCTTTCTTTTTTTCGTATTATTATTATTTCTTTTTTTTTTTTTTTTTTTTTTTTTTTTTTTACATCGTACCGATCGGGCCTTACCGCCGCCCATACGACGACGTATTTCGTCCTCTCGCGTGACCGCGTTCGCTCCGACGACGACGTGCTCGTGTCCCGGACAGCAGCGGCCCCCGTATTTATAATATAGGTGTATATATATAAAATATAATGTGTGTGTGTGTGCGTGTGTGTGCGTGCGCGTGTGTGTATACCGGGCATTGTTGTTGGAAATTCTATTTTTTTTTTTTTTTCAAAACGTCTTTTCGAATTTATCGAGGGACTCGGTGCGCGCGAGCGGGGCGGTCGGTCGGGGGCGGTGCCGACGACGACGACAAACGACGGCAGCATAACCGGCAGCGGGTACATAAATACTTATAATAATAACAATAATATATACGAGTACATTTTATGATATACCTATAATATATGTATACCCATCTTGGGCGTTCGGGTTTCTCTCCGTCTCTCTCTTGGTTTTTTTTTTTTATTTTTTTTTTTCTTACGATATTTTATACACGGACTGCTGCGGGTCCCGCCGAACAATTATTGGGCGTATTACCTGTGTATTGTGCGCGCACACGAGAGTACGCGGGACCGACGAAACATATTCGCGTGCGTGTACCCGTACGAATATAAATAACGTATTAATGATATGTAATATTGTTATTTTCGGGGCTTGTGCGTGCATACGTGGCGAATTCCGACGGATCGCGAAAAAACAAAAAAAAAAAACGGAAAAAAAAATTTCACCGTCATAATATAATATAGCGTACGTTCTAAGGTATTGGAAAACCGAAAACGGCGAAGTAAAAAGAAAAAAAAAAAACGAAATTACACGCTCGTGATGCGATATTGTGCATTATATGTACCGTGTCCTCCTCCTCCTCCTCCTCCTCCGCCCAATAGTATACACTCGACTCCGTTGTTGTCCGGTGTGCACTCTCGACTGTCCGCCGAATAATAGTAATAATAATAATAATAATAATAATTCGTATGCGTGCGTGCGTGCGTGTGTGTATACATATATTTATATAGCCGGCGCAGCTGCAGCAGAGTCGTGTGCGTGTGTGCAGCAGTGCGCATTCCGGTCGCGTCCCGAACCGATTTTATTTATCGACCCCGGTCGAACGTATTTATTGTAATGAGACGATTTATTTTCGTATTCGTCCGTATTTTATGTGCCGCCGCCGCGGTCTCGATGCGCACCGAAACAGAAAAAAAAAAAACTTGCGCCGTCTTGATCCGATCGGCTCCGGAGGAGGTTTTCGTTTCCCCCGCGCACGGCAGTGGGCAATAATAATCATAATAATAACAACGTCACGACGACGTTCCGCAAAATATCATATGCATGCGTATACTCCGTATACACATACACACGTATCGCGAAAACGTTCGAGCTTTTTTGCCGCCCCGGGATAAAAGCAGCTGGATTTCGCGCGCCCGTTCCATTGTTTTTTTTTTTCCCCTCCGCTGTTGTCGCCGGTCGTTTTTTCGTTGTTTTTTTTTTTTTTTAACGAATCGACCGCGTGGACTTACACGCCACTACGCTCGCTTCGCCTATTCAGCGCGGAGAGTGCGATTTTTTTTTTTTCCCCATTCCGTCCGTTTGTGAAATCAAATTTCGACGAAAACACAAAACAACACACTATATTGTGTCGCCTCGGTACAGGCGCGCGCACGCACTACTACAATAATAATATCGTGCACATTTACGTGCGCGCCGAGACGAGGAAGAAATAATTACACATAATAGAATGTATTTAGTGTACATACGTATAGTGTTTACCCTTTCACAATAACGTTGTCCGGCCCCGGGGGTGTCGGGGCGTAGGGGAGGGGGAGTGCCCGCGAGGACAAAACCGGTTGGGGGAAGTGGTTGTGTATTAAAACCCTTCAAATGTCTTCCTTATGTGTAGCGCGGCGAGTGTTACGCGCGCAGCAGTGTGTGAAGTCCGTTTAAGGTTCTTTTATATTTGTTTACGGTGTTCTTTTTTTTTTTTTTTTTTTTTTTTTTTTTTTCCAAACTCGATGGCACTTTACGGCCCCGGGTCCGAACGTCTCTCCGTGGGGCGTTTTTGTAATACACTCTATGACGTTATTAACGTCGTGTATTCGGGCCGTGTGATCGACACATAAAGCGAGAAAAACGCC
>CABPRJ010001443.1:540582-552470 GCA_902439185.1 Cinara cedri | reverse complement strand
TTTTTTTTTTTTTTTTTTTTTTTTTTGGTTTCTATTCCATACGCGGTGTATTTTCACGCCGTTTTATATTATTTCGATGACGAAGTCGCGTTCGTGTTGTTTTTTTTTTTGTATGATATTCCGTAATAACTCGTTTGCCGGTACGATTTTTCGGAAAAATACTACAATAATCGTATACAGTGACGCGGTAAATGCGATAAGGGCACGCGATAGGTGCGCGAAATAGACCGCTCGGTTATTATTATTTATTATTATTATTTTTTTTTTTTATCATTTTGCGATTAGAATTTTTTCGCTGTTCCTTACTATAATCGTATTGTATCGCCACCGCCGTCGGAATTTCATTGCTATCGGGTCCGGGATCGGGTCGGTCTCGAGGGAAAATATTGAGAAACGTAGTCCGCGCTCTTGCCGTCGTTTTCGCGACACTCGATCGAGTAAACGGACAAAACGTATTTTAATCGAACGAATGTGTAAAATGTACTACGGTATTATTTTCTCGGGTTGTTCGTTCGATTTTTTTTTTTTCTGCGGTTATACGGCCGCCGCGCCGTGTGCGGGCGGCTCGTACTATTAGACGGACACTGTAATAGCCGTACGAAAATAATAACAATAATAATTACGGCGGAAAAATTAACCGCCCTCCCCTCTCACCCACTAGCTGTTTCCCCCCACCGTCGTGATACACGTCCGCATATTATATAAACACGGACGGCGGCGGATATCCGTCGCGTGTTTCCCGACAATCGAAATCATTTTACTTTTCGCTCGCCCCAGCCGAACTCCCTCTCCGAACCTCCCCGTGTTGAACACACGCGCCGTGCACGTCGTCTCTCGCGGTCCGTTATTAACGTTGTGTTTTTGACGAGGGTTACCCGTACTGTAAAAATATTACTCGACGGCGGCACAGCAAAAGTTCGTTTCGGCTCGGCCGTTGTTTAAAATCGATTCTCGTCGCCTTTCCGCCGCCCCGTAATTAATAGTCCGAATAGAGAATTCGTCTGCGTGGGTTCGCTTTATTTTTTTTGTTCTCGTTTCTCCCTATTAAGCCTTATCGTCGCCGTCGTGTTCCGTGTTTATTAGTACTCATATATAGGATATCGCGAACGTTTCCGTTCCGGCGTCGTTGCAAACGTGTCGACAAAACGTACGTGTCGTTCATAATACGCGCGCGCGTTACGATACGGATCCGGGGGCGAGCGAGTGTGAATAAAATAATAATAAAAAAAAAAAAAAACGCCGAAAAAAATAAATATATTACACGCGCGATACTTTTAAAATTCTGGTCGTATCCGGTCGTGTACATATATCGGCCGCGGTGTTTTACACCCGCTATGACAGAAACGAATACGGCGATAGTCCGTGCAGTGTGTGGCGGAAGCTAGTCGTTTATTCTCGCCGTCTGGCAGCCCTATTAGACGCGGTTTTCCGAAACGAGCGTAAGAAATCGAGCGTTGAATCCGCGATCGAGGCACTGGAATATCGGGCGCGGGTGATAAAGAAACGGTATGAAAACGAATTGACGGCGAACGATCATGCTAGCGCAACTACTGAGAGAGGGGGGTGCTACGAGGTCTTTAGCATCCCCGAGTTCAAAATTAGTCCCCCCTCCGAAAAAAAAATACCCAACACACTTTTTCGTAGGAACTATTAAATCTTTTATCTGCGTGTTTCGTAATTAATGAGCAGAACTAAATCCGGGTTAAAAATCCGCGCATCACTACTATCCTTCAGTACCAGGTCTTTCAATATTTCCTTCTTATGGGTCCCAGGGCATTTAGGCATATATGGCAACGACCACGCTGACTCGTTAGTCGGCGTCACTGCCAATCAGTCACACTCGGGTCCTCGCAGGTGCCCCTATACCGAATGAGTCTCATTGCATCGCACATTCATACAAGAAAAATGGAAGATGGAATGAGCTTTATGAGCTTTATGTTTTTGGCTATAGGTCACTATTTAAAAGTATCCCTACACAACCACGGTTTCAGTTTCTGAAGATCAGTCGCGCTGTCATGGTTAAATACACCAGATTACGCACCGTCCACAGCCTACTACCACACCGTTCGTTTAAAATGGGACTCAAAAATAACTCGTATTGCCCCCCACCTAACTGTGGTGGGGTTTACTGTGACTATCAACGTCTACTCCTAAATCGTCCATTTATCTCTCTCTCCAAAGAATCCATTTGAAGATTTTTCTTTTCCTCTCTTGGTTTCAACCTCTCCTCCGTTAATGCCATTTCAGGTAATAACGTCAATGTAATCTTTCATACACGTTGTTCTCCAATAGGGATTCCGAATTTAGGAGTGCGCGTTGTATCGACGCTTATGTTTGTTTCCCGATAGTATGTAATCAATAAACGTTAAGCGAAAAGAATACTTTTCGATTATTTAATACCGCGGATTCGGTAATCTGCATCGTGTTATGGTACGTTTCGTGTAATCACGTCGGCAACAAGAGTTCTCGTTTCCGTCGCAGCAACAGCAATAGCAGCAGCAGCAGCAGTAGCGGCGTTAATCGGTAACGTTCCGGACTCGATCGGAGCCGGACGCGGCGTAACGTATCGCCCGGCGTAGGAGACGTCGTGGGGGAGGGCGGTGATAAACGACGTTAAAAAAATCCGAAACGACCCCGTGTCCGACAGGTGTATCGCTATACGTGTGCGTCGTCTGTACACCCGGTGCCCGCTTAACCGTACTCGCGTTGCAAACGGTACGGCCGCGTCTCGCATAGCGACGTCGCAAAGAGACGGCGAAACGAACGGCGGCCGTACACGCGGTACTGCGGGGGCGTACACGTACACTCGCACCGTCGTTACGTACCGTTCGCGTTCGGTACCGCGTGCGTGCGCGCGTGCGTCGCGTGTTTTATCGACAGGCGCGCGCGCGTATCTTTTCAGATACGCGCGGGCGCGCCGCGTGCATCGAATGATCGATCGGGGTCCCGGGGAACCGGGTTCGGCGATCGGACGGACGAGATAAAGAGCGACCGCGGGCGGGCGCGAGACGGGCGGCCGCCAAGGACGCTGGAAAAGGACGGGTATACACGCGCTGACCGCGACGCGTATTTTAGGTTAGGCGTACGCGGCGAAAACAACAAAAACTTGCGCGTGGACACGCGGCGACGGCGGCGGCCCCGCGACGGCGTGTACCTTTTATGTACCCTCCCCGCGCGCCCGCATGATCCGACGGTCTCGTTACAAAGCGCGATCGGTTTGAAAAAAAAAAAAAAACGAAAACGAAAAAAATAACGTTTCTAGACATATCGCCGCGTCATATTATTATATTATAATACGCGCGCGCTATCTCTCTCTCTCTCTCTCGAAAAAAAAATAAAACGATAGGCGGACGACTAATAAGCATATACGCGGCGGTGGAAATGACGTGTCGGGGATGAGGGGGGAAAAAATGTAAAAACCATTTAAATCCGACGAGACGACACACGCGAGGTTCGGTGTAACGCGTTCGCAAATGGAATTAACCGGTATACAATATAATAATAATAATAATTATTATTATTATTATTATTATACACATGTACTCCTCGGTGCACCGTAAGTGTATTATGTTCTAATCGGTCCGGTAATGCGTTTTTGATGAATTTGTTTTTTTTTTCTCTCTACTTCTTAGTATCGCTCTTGCGGAACTCGTGTGCCCCGTGAAACCGCTCGAAATATCGACACGACGAACGACGCGCAATAGTTACACCGGGTCGCGCGGTGTCCGTAAAAAGCGTTTTCGATTATCTCCGATTTGTTATTATCGCGTCGTCACCCCACTCCCGCGGGCGGCTTGTTTTCCGCTCGTTTTTTTTTCCCCTGGGAGGCGGGAGGGGGGACGGGCCCCCGGAGCTCCGAACGCGCGTGACGTAACCGCGCGCGAGGAATTTTCGGACGGCAAAAAATCTGTGTGGTTTTTTTTTTTTTATTTTTCTTAACCGCGCACCGATCGAATGTTTCTTATCGGCGAGGCCATCGTCGTCGCAGATAAACTCCTAGCGATTCTCCTCCCCCACCGCCACCACCACACACCCGCACATAAGCCGATGGCACACTTGATTTTCGGTTATTTCTTGATACGTTCACTCGACTACGTATCTTATAGGTTCTGCGACCGTTTTCCTAGACGTATACGACGCGGTTTTCCCACAATTATTTTCCGCTTCCGTTCGAATGTAGCCGACGGTATGTTTTGATTTATTTTATGATTTCACTCGTTTATTTTACGGAAACTATACGGTATCGGCAGTCCGGCGGTTACGATGGGCGACGACAAACAGAAATCAACACTCGACAATGTGACTACGGGTCGTATTTTTATGATAACAGGTACGACACGCGAAATAAAATTACGGCGAGCGAGAAAAAGGATGACGAGAAGGATTTAGTGTCGGCGATCCGCGGCATCATCGTTCGGCTTCTCGTCCCGTCCGAACGTGACGAAACGGAAATGTGTTGCCCTTACTTTTTTGTTTGTTTTTTTTTTTTTTTGTTCGTTTTGTGCCGCGCGGTCGTTTCTCCGGTCGCTCCGCGCGCGCGGGTTTGAGCGCCCGAAAAAGGCGAACGAGCGAGCTATACAGCGGCAGGCGGTGGGAGATGCGGACGTTCCTCGTACGTCGTCGTCGGCGGCGGCGGCGGCGGCGCGTCTCAATAGAAATCCGAGAAAACCGAATATCGGCCCGCGTGCGTGCACGGGCGTCGTCGTCGCCGTTCCTAATCGGCGCCGCGGATCGTTTTCAACGCGAGTCGAATCGACGGCCGGTTCGCGAATTCGCGTCGCTCTCGGCCGTGTACAGCGGCAGCAGCAGCAGCAGCTGCGGTACACGCACTCGGCGATAGAAACCGCGCGAAAAATCACCGCGCGTGACGAAAGCGCGCGTAATTTCGACGCGGATGCGTGGAGGGGATGGTGAAACGGCCGCCGGACGATGCGAATTCCGCACTCGCCCGTATAATCTGTTCCGCCGGCCGTCTCGCGAGAAAACGGCACCCGGTATCGCCGCGACACTATATTATCTCGCTATTATCGTACGTTTTTTTTTTTTTTATTTTTTTCTTTTGCCCACTCGAAAACGACTCCTCGTACCCGGGGGAATTTATCGCGTTTATCGATCTCCGGCCGTACCAACAATAATAACAATGCTATATCGCGCGCGCACACATAGCCGGCGCGGTGAAATCCAATACGGGCGACCTCGTAATATCGTTGCGAGTACGCGCCGCCGTTCGCATATTCGCGTGCATCGTAATAATATTATGTGCGTGTGTGTGTGTGTGTGTGTGTAATTGTGTGTGTGTGTGTGTGTGTTTGTGTGTGTGTGTGTGCGTACGTGCGTATACTTGCAGGTTCTCGTAGCCGAGAGAAAAGAGGCCGTAGAATATACGCGCGTTCGTTATTACTGCCCGTATTGTATTCGAAAATATTGTTATTTCGTTTCTTCTCCTCCGCGTTATTTTACATAATAGTAGATTATCTCCACTGCGGTGCGCGCCGATCGTCGATTTTCCCGATAATTTGCCGGGGGAACGCGGGGAAAATGTACGCGATAAAACGCGACTCCGTCCGCCGCGATGAACCCGCTCGCTTTCTCTCTGTACGTGCACAGTCTTTCGGACTTGAACGCGGGTTACGTCGCGAGTCGTACTGCCGACAAAAGGGTGGACGAAAAAAAAAAATATGTTTTAAATGTCGACGAAAATCACCGAGTTTCACGTTGCATTTCCGTGATTTATCGTCGCGTCCGTGTACAGACGATATTAACGTACAAATCAAACCGCCCTACCCGTGTGCACAGCAATAATATCCGTGCGCGTCCGACTTTCCGCCTGCGACCGCGGCGGTCCGCGCGTAAGCTACGACCGGCGTCCTGCAGTATTGACACGCGGAGCCTACGAAAAAAAAATGCCCGGAACGTGCCGGGGCATTTTTTAGTATTTCCCACCCCCCCCGTTTCGTATATACACACGCGTAGCGATCGTTGTCGCGGAGACGACGACCGACGGTCATGCATCATAATGTAATAATGTTATCGTGTGTATTACGCGCGTATGGCCGGCATAAAAAAATTCGATATTCATCTTTCGCCACCGACCCTGTCGCCGCCGCCGCCGCCGCCGTTTCTCACCGCGGTTATGCACGTTATATAGCAGTACCGGGCGTACGACACGAGTCGATTATTCATCACGTCACAATATTATTATTTATTTATTTTTTTTTTATTCTCACTCGGTCCCGAATAAGATACAGCCGATTACCGACGACGACGTGTCTGCGCGCGTAAAGGTACCCGCGCGTTATTATGTGCGCGCGCGTACCCACGACGGTTTGTATTCGTCCGCGCTGCAGCACTGTCCCGCCGCGGTTCACGGGAACAAAGAAGAGACGCGTTTTGAAAAAAAAAAAAAAAATAATAATAATAATAAAATAAACTAAACTAGTATATTTTTGTACACTATACACACACACACACACACACACACACACACGCGCGCATTATACGCAGTATACGTGTATAGGATTTTTTTTTTTTTTTAGAAAAAATAAATATATATATGTGCATACGCGTCCGCACGCACAAACGACCGTAACGGATAAAAAACGACGCGGAGAACGACCCGGAGTACACAGCGCGTCTATTATTATAATATTATTATTATTATTGTTATTATTATTGTGCTCTTCTCGAGAGTCCCGTTTTTCACGCCGGAGATTCTAATCGCCCGGGCAGACTACACACCGTCGTAATACGCACCGCGCGCACGGCCGGCCTATGCGGTCCGACAGGGCCGGATTTCTGTGTTTCGGCCTCTCGAATACTTACGGAACGCCGTACGGAAGTTGTCGGCTCGGTTACGCCGCGCCGTCGCCGCGAAAAACGACCGCGCGTGAAAAACTGACCGTGCGTTATATTCCGTCACCTATTGTTATACCGTGCGCAGAGTCCGCAATCCGCGCGATATCGTAAATCGTTTTTTTTTTAATTTTTTAGGTACCGCTTAACGTCACGCGCGTTATTAACTGTCGATTCGAAAAACGGATTCAAACAAAACAAATGCCTAATCGTTTAATCGCTTTTTGCGTGACGGCCGGCAACACAACGTGACTGAATAAAAAAAAAAAACGGCCGGGTAAATTCGACCGGATAAATAACCGATTTTATCGTCCGGGCAATTTTTTTTTTTCTGCTTGGTCATCGTCGCGGACATACGAATTTCGTACACATAACCGATCGGGTTTTGCCGTAATACGCGTAAAAACGTCGTCCGAATATCCGCGATGACGCCCTCGAGTTAATACGGACGATTAAGATTTTCGCGGGGACGTGTACACGCGGGGAAACGCGGTAAATTCGCCGTTTTATTAAATAAACCTAATTGATTTACGCTTTTGCGTTGGGTTTTTTCTATGGTTTTTTTTTTTTCTTTTTTCGACAACCCGACCCGACTCCGAGGGGGCGCCGCGTAACGACAGCCGGTATTTAATATTATCGCCGTCAATCGCGAAAAGTTTTCGATTGATCGATCGACGGACACAAGTTTACTACGACGACGACGTTAATATGTTCGCCCTCGGCCGATCCGTCGCGTGTTTTTTTTTCTTTTTTATTACATCATTCCGAACGAAGAGAATATATATATATAAGAGACGGACGTCGTCGTCGTCGTCCGCGGGCGATAGTTTTACCGATGCATTTTATTTTATCTCTCTGCCGCGCCGCGAGAATGGGCGGCGGTATGGAGGGACACGCACGCGGAGGCATTAACCCCACCCCCCTCCCACTCCGCTCCTCGGTAAAAAGTTTCTCTCGCGCGGCCGCTACACGGACAGGTAATTGAACGCGCGGACGTTACTTTGGTGCGGCGATAGTCGTTTTCCGAAACGCGCCCGATAAAAGCGCACGCCCACGTGTATGTATAATGTGTTTTTCACCCTCTATATTATCTAGATAGGCAAGTGCTGTGCGAATAAACTCCGGCGAACGTTCCGCGAGAGAAAAAAAAAACGCTCAAGTTTACGCGAGGGGTGCCTTAAAAAACGCAATCAATTTCGATCATTTCGCAATAATCGCGTGTACCGGTCGGTTTTCCCCGACGGACTGCGGGGGTACATTTGGAATAACACGTGCTCGAATCCCGCGATGTTCAGTTTTATGTACACGCAATAATGTGCAATATACGAACACCGTACTTAACCGCGAAACGACCGGCGTTACGTCCCAGTAAAAAACATCTAATGTGTACTAGTTCACGCCGAGGAAATCGGAAGACAAAAAAAAAAAAAAAATTCTAAATTCTAAAGCGTTTTAGTAATATTACATCATACGCTATACTCGTAGAAATCATAGTTTAAAAACATTCGGCACGACTACGGCGGGCGGCCCGCTGTCGTAGGTGAAAATCCGGGAAGGTATAGGAATCACGCCGCATCGCCCTCGGCGAAGTTAACGGAAAACGATTCGTAGCAAAGTTTCTTTTATACATATATACGCGTGAATTGTCGCGTTTTTCCCGATTACCGTGATAACCGCTGGGAAAATCAACTATCGCGACCTCTTTAAAACGCCGCCAGGATAAAATTTCTTTCCCGAAAAGATACTGCACTCCGGAGCGAGATTTGTTCGGCGCCCGAACTCGAATAGAATGAATAGGGTCTAAAACGCTTTAAACAAAGTACGGCTCGCTCTGTTATTTAATAAACGAATAAGGTAAACGCGAAATCCGTTCCCCGGTCGCAATTATATTATAATATTTCAGTTGTCGGTGTTTTTTTTTTCTCGTATTTCTCGTCCGTTTCGCCGTCGGACGTCTTTCGAAAAAAAAAAAAAAAACCGTTTCGATTACCGCGACGGCGGTCGGCGTACGTATTCTTCGGGGCTCTTGTTGTTTTCCGAGTTTGCCGACTTCAGACTTCAGACGTCACGAACCCATACGCGGCTGTGTAACGCGTGAAAACGTCCGTTTTCGACGTAAATACCTACGCACGAATCGCCGACCGTTAAAAAAAAGGAAAAAACACCGACGGACGACGACCCGATTAATAATATTATTAATTATATTACTATGCCCGCTCGCCGTGGGACATTCCGTCCGAAACGCAGCTCGCCTCCAGAAGTCTTTTGATCCCGTTCGTTCCGCCGGCCCCGTCGTGAGATTTTTTTTTTTTAATATCACGGCGATTTTGTTTTACGCAATAATATTATAACGTATGCAGAAGACGACGACGACGAGGACGTTTTCACGACGGTCCCGCACGGCGCGCGTCAGTCAAAATCGTTGTTGAGATGTTTTTTTTTTTTTCTATTCGGAAAACATAATATTGTATCGCATTTCACTTGTAAACGAAATGTTTTTTTATAAACTAAAAAAAAAAAAAAAAGTAAAAAGTTTAAAATCGTTCGAATTCTCCGGTCGAGACCGGCGGCGGTTCGGCGGCGCTGTAAATCGAATAAATATTTCTTTGACGAACGGGTAGGGTAGGGAAACGGTTGGCCGTGCGGGTGGATAATTTTTTTTCCGACCGTTTCCGAAACGCCAAGTATGCTTATTACTATCGCGTATTATAATAATATTATAATACACAAAGGTACACGCCGATAACAAAGATATAGGGATGTAGTGTGTATCCATACCTTATCAGTGTTTCAAGGAGAACTGCGGGTTCTGCAGTTACTCCGAGTTTCATAAACCGAGGCGTTTCGTCTATACAATAATTTAATGATAGATCGCCTCGGTTTACCACCGCCACGCTTACAATATTTGTTTTAGGAATGGCGCTCTTATTTCCGTTTTTTTTTTTTTTTTTTTAATCATCTACACGGTCATTATACGAGTGGCCTTTTGATAGGTCGCCGACGGTTGCGGCGAAGAGACGGCGGGAGACGATATGCGCCGCATCACCTGCACTATATTGTCGACGATCCGCGTGTTTACGTGAACATTTTTTTTTTTTTTTGTCGACCATACGTAAAAAGAGAGAGAGAGAGAGAGACAGAGAGAGCGCGGGGAAAAATTAATTTGTTTCCTTTGAAGTGGTATTCACCATCACGCGGTCTTTTCCTCGCGGGTGTCTGCCGGTCGGGCGGCCGTATAATAATAATACAGCTAATATACATCGCCGAGATATGATATGGGAGTCGGCGGCGGCGAAGAAACGCGTCCGCATAAATTAAAATCGGAATGAATAAAAAAAAAAAAACTAAATAAACGTCGTTTATACTAATGTAAAACGTCATTGAAAAACAGCAATTACATAATATTATCTCTGAGTGTGTGCGTGAAACCGGAATTTTCGATTTTGCCCTACAGTCACCACCGCCGCCGCCGTCGTCGTCGTCGTCGTCGCAACAACAACAGGAAACGCATTAGCCGCCACAGATAAATCAATACCTACGGACCGAGTGCCACTTTTGGTTTTGAGTTTTTTTTTTATCATTTCGTTCGGTCCCATCGAATAATAATAATATAATGTACGTCGGATATTATTGTTACACGACGACGACGGTCGTAATAATAACGAGATAGGCGTATTTTCTCGCCGCGGTTCAGCAGCAGCAGCGTCGGACGTCTCGCGGACCCGGGACCACGGGCGGCCGAGGTGCGGTTTTCGGGCGGCGACGATGACCGGGCCGAAACGTTTAGGCGTATACGTTCGATTTCTCGCCCGAGACGGGCGAAATTTATTAAATCGATTAAAAAAAAAAAAAAAGAAAAGAAAAGAAAAAAAAAACCGTAGACGATTAATAACGGACATCAGTGTCTTTTTTTTTTTGTCTTTATTCATTATCTCGTTTCTGTGTCGTATACACGCGGCGACGACACGCGCGTCATTTTTTACTCTCTGTCGCGAAAAAAAATAAAACGTTTCGTCACGAATATTTTCACAAGACCGTTTCTCGCAACAATAAAACAAAACAGAAACGATAAAACAACCGAATACTATAAAAACACGAGCCTACATAATACGGTCCGACGGCCAAGACTATATTTCTAGTACCGCGCCTCGAATATCAAAATTGGTGTGTGGGTCGCGGACGATCGAATACGTAGGACCGGAGAACCGCGCGCGTTCGAAGTGACAGAAGTGATAACTTTACAACTTTAGATGAACAACAATATTTATGGCCGTTTCTTTCGAAAAAGGATCGGCGGCGGCGGTGGTATAGGGAATCGCCGGAGGGTCGTCGCACAAGCGCTGCAACGTTCCGCACGTTATATTTTATACCACTTCCGGAAAATATTGAAATTTCACGTTAAAGAGACGGTCGGCGGTTGAAAATCAAACCCCTTCCATGACACGTCCTCCTAACATACGCCGGGCGTGAAATCAAACCGTTCCCCCCCACCCATCGCTTCATTCAGTAAGAGTGTACAAAGCCATTTGCGGTTATTGTTTTTGAACTCGGACTCGTATCGCTTTGCAATCCGTCTATTAAAAAAAAAAAAAAACAACTGCCGAGATTGAGCGCGGTCGTCCGTAATTAGAGGGGAAATATATTTAACTGCAGACACGCGATCGGGCGCCGATTCGAGGGGAGGCGGACCGGGTTTGTATTCTAGACGACGTCGGTTTTAATGGAGTACCAACAAGCGCTCGGTTCGCATAGAATTTCGCTGTCGAAGACGAACGTGTCCGGGACGTCCGATGCGTTTTCGATACCACACATTGTCCGAATATTGTAAATATACCGTCGCGACGATTACGGCGATAATGCATATTTCGGTGAATTTACCTCCGCCGCCGCCGCGCATCACGACGACCGCCTCCCCTCCTCCCCCCCCCCGCCGAACGAAATATTCGTTCTGGATCCGCGCCCGGACGCTATACGGCCAGCGATGTAATAATAATAGCGCAAGTCCCGGGTTCTCGGGGGGGGGGGGGGGCAAAATT
>CABPRJ010001443.1:456457-540474 GCA_902439185.1 Cinara cedri | reverse complement strand
TTTTTTTTTTTTTTTTTTTTTCGGATCCTCGTTCGGATAAACGACCCCCGGCGCGCGTGCACGTATAGTATCCGAACGGTTTCTCTCTCCGCGGGCCCCGTGCCTTCGTCCCGAGTATGCGGCGGCGGCGGCGGCGGCGGCGGCGGCGGCTGTGTAAAACGCCGATTAGACCCGTCAACGGAATCCGAGAGACCCCGTGTATAATCCCGCGCGCAGCGATCCGCCTCGCCGTCCCGTCCTTTCCCTTCTCGCGCCACCGCCGCTCGGGAATTTCCGCCGTAAATATACGGCCGCGCGCCCGAAACGTCTTTGTCCCCCGGCAAACTCGCTGTCGGCATCCGCAAAATTATCATTATTATTATTATTATTATTATTATAACGCGAGTATATATTTATACGGCAATAGCGTACGGTGCAACCGCGCCGCAGCGGTAACAACAATACGGTGAACGCGGGCCGCGAGGGTTCGCCGCGATCGCCGAGTTTCGAAAACGATTTTCGTCTGCGGATCCGCCGCGCGCGCCGAAACGACCGCGTACCGTGCGTATCGTTGGACGCTCGCTCACCCCGTTTTCGGGCATTTTTCGAGTGCGCGTACGGCGCAGACTCTCGGTAATCCGGCCATTATTTTAACGGTAGAATCGTCAATCGCGATTCCCGTCACAAACGATACAACCGACAAATAACGTCCGAACGAACCGACATTAGAACATTGTATTTTCCGTGTTTTTATTCAGCGAACGTTGACGCGTTTATTGCGTGCCGGTCAGCCGTTGCGTGTTGTATCATCGTGAGCCAGTATGTGTACACGTATTATCTATGTGTTTTAATAAAATACGAATTTGGGTTTCGCAATAAGTAAAATATATGTTTTCGCGCGGACCTCCATTAATTCGGCGTTTCCGGTAATCTGGCAGTTCTACGGTCCGATATCCGGATTGCCGAGAGTCCCCGGTACGCGGTTAAGGACGACGATAACATTCGATAAGCGTACGGCCAGGATTTTTCACGACAGTATCATCCGGTGGGCTCGTACATAGCGAGTGTAACATAGCGGAGAACCGTTCAAACGCCCGGCGACGCACGGGCGTATGCTCGTTCGGCCATCGCCAACCGCAGAGCCGGATCGGAGCTGGTGCTTAGGAGGCCCCGGGGGGGGGGGGGTGACCGCAAGTTGAAGGGAGCCGCGAAACGTGTGTTTTTGCCGATGGCCTTTTCGTTTCGATCATCGGTCTTTAGCCCCGGGGCCTCCACAATCCGTAATCCGGCCATAGCTCCGACTGCGGGTTAGAGCTGTTGTTAAATGTGTTCGCGTGAAATCCGACGCCGAGTTCTCGACCGTGCGCTCGGAGAATTCCCGCGACCGGAAAACGGGGCGAGCACGCCCGCCACAACGAATCGCCCGGCGTATTGCGGCGTCACGCCGACAATAACTGTGAAACGTGAGCGGGTTTCGCGCGCTGTTAAACCGTACGGATTCGGAATTTCGCCCCGGTCGCGTCGGCCGCCCGGGTAACGATAACGGCGACGACGGCGCCGACGTTTCGCGGGCGTGACCCGTGCCGGCGAATTTATCCCGCGCAGTGCACGCGTCTCGCGCGAACACCGAACCCGCGGTCGTATTTATTACTATTATTATCGTTGCTGTTGCCGCGGTCGTCGCCGTCGCCGTAACAATGTTTCTTGTCCATATTTGGTCGCATACAGGTACGCGCGCCTCGGTGACGGGGATACGAGTGGCCGTACGGGGTTTACGGTGTTTTTATTTTTTGCTCCACCTCACCCAACCCCCTCCCCACCACCACTCGTCTACCGGTTTCGAAGCTCGTAAATCGTCACAAGGCGCGGCGGCGCACGTTCCCCGCGCACGCGCGTTACATTATATACACGCATAAATACACGCGCGCACGCGCGGATATACGATAATAATAATAATAATAACAATAATATATCATATCGTATCGTGAATAACACCGCTGTCGCCGTACGCGCACGGGCGCGCCGACCCGCGCGGCCGTGGTATGCGATCTCCGATCGCGAGTCCTCGGGGCCCGGTCGCGGCAGACACGCGATATGCCCGCGCCGACCCGCCCGGTCCGGTCCGTGTCTCGACAAGCCTCGGGTATCCGCGCGCTCCGGTGCTGTTTGTCGCTCGCCTCGTATTCCGGAAGACGACGGAAGGTCGAAAATACCGGGTCGTCAACGCGCGGATCGTTTACGCGATATCCGCCGACAGAGGGGGTGCCGGGTTTTTAGCGCTCCCGAAATCACGAGACGAGCAATCGATTAAAACAAAAAAAAAATAAATAGACACCGTATCGTGTTTACGTAAATTGAAAAATGGAACGTGTACGGTTCATTAATGATCGTCGCGTAAATGGTGTCGCCGGGGCGTCGGTCCTCCGGGTCTGCGGGTGTCCCCGATAATTTCAGTACCCCGAATTTCGGACGGTCCAGTCGCGCCTGTGCGATCCTCCGCAGCCTCCGAACGATTTTTTTTCCGGATTTTCTTGTTTCCCGCGGGAATACCCCGGGCGTATAAAATTAACGCGTGCAACACGCGCATGCGTATCGTACGTGTGTTCGAAACGGGTACGCCGCCTGTGTCGCATTAACTTTCAATCGGCATAAATCATAATGTTCAAACGGTGGGACGGTAACGCGAACGGTACGATGCGGTACCGCGCGGGGACCGGGGATACGATTTTTGACCGAGAAGCCCCGCCGAGTGTTTTCGGACGACGGGAAATTATCGTGCACACGCGACGGGATCGCTGGGCGGGTCGCGTGGGTATCGGAGGGGCGCGGGGCCGCGGTCCCTACCGCGTTGTCCTGCCGGACCCAGGAACGGTTTTATCTTTCGGTCGCGCGTTTTTTTTTTATTTTCACTCTCGGCATTTCGTCGGACCGTGGGCCAGTTTATATTATGCTCGCGGCGTTGTTGGCTTGCCCGATTTCTTTTTTTTTTGTCGTTTTTACCGTACGGGCTGCGAGGGATTACGAGAATGTTTTCTTTCGGGAACGGTTTTTTGTTTTGTCTTCCCCCGGAAAAGAACTTTCCGTCCGAAAATCGCGTCTCTCGTTTATATTTATATACATACACACGTATACGGTGTGTAGTACACACGGCCGATTGTATGTATAAGGGACCTAGCTTTATTTCGGCACTGCGGGTCCTTTTTTTTTTTTTTTTCGTTATTTTTTATCGCACAACCGTCCTCGGGGTTTTTCCTCGTCGCCGGAACTACCGAGGCTCGGATCCGACCGGAAATCGATACATGCGTCTCGCGTTTTATACATACTGCGTATATAAACGCGTCGCGGTTTCACGTCGGAACTCCGAACCGGAAAACGTAACGCGTGTACCGGGTACCTACCGCCTACCGGGACCCGCCTCCTCTTCAACCCTTCCCCTGCGCCCCCCCCCCTCCTCCCAAACGACGAGTCCGGGGCAATCCGCCAATTCCGTGGTCTTGCGGCGAACCCCGATCGATTTCGCCGCGGGTTTTCCACACGACTACCGCGGTATGCCTACACACACGTACATGACCAACCATGAATTTGGCGCCGGAGACGGTCCGAAATTTTCGACCCGCGGACGTTTATCAATTACCGCGCGTTTCGCGGGCGGCGCGATTTATCGTTTTACGGAAGGGGCCGCGAAATCCGACGGGATTGTTCAATTATATTGTTGTCGGGAGTTTTTTTTTTTTTTTTTTTTTTTGTTTTCACTCTTCGGCCCCCGGGGAATTTCCGCCCGAACGGTGCCGGGGGGCGGGGGCGGTGCGGGACGCGGGGAAACCAAAACACTTGCAAAACAAATCCTCCGGAAACGATTTTCGATCTTCTCCGACGAATATTCAAACGGGAATTATTTCGCGCGCGGCAGTCGGCTCGGCTACACGCGGGCCCGCAGACATAATATATTGTACGCGTGTATAATATACGCGCGTTCGTATATTCCGAGCGTGTGTATGTATAGGTATATTGTGTTTTTTGGCAACGGTTTCTCGGGCCATAAATCGCGCGGGATATGGTGTCTTCCGACCCCGTTGTCTCTCGGCGCGCGCGCCCGTCGCGCGCACGCACGCACCCAGAAGAATAATTCGTTCGCGATCCATATTTCGAGGTTCGGATTCGTTTCCGCGACGCGCCGGAAAAACGTGTACGCGCACACGCACACATATATATCTCGCGCGCGATACGCGAGCAGTATATAAAGTTTGGTTTGCCGCCAAAAACCCCGCGTATCCAGCGAAAAAAATATATTATGTTTCCGCCGCCGCCGCCGCCGCAATAATATATAACGAATAACAATTATCGTTATCGTCGCGCCCGGTCCCCGTGTACTGTGCGCGCGTACCGTCTTTTAAACATTGCGCACCGATAATGATAATTATTACTATCGTCGGTCGTGCGCGGCGCGCGTACGCGTTAATCCGCGGCGAACTCGCGTGCCGGAAACGACGCGAAAAACACGATCGAAATGATTTGCGCGACCGCCGGTACACGTGTCCGACCCGGCCCGACCGGAGAACGCGGGCCGGGGGCGGATAAAACGTACGATCGTACGGCCGTTTCTGCCGTTACCGTTGTTCGGAACGGGGGAGCCGCCACTCCGCGTTTTCAATGTCGGGGAACAGTTGAGCCGCGGACCCGAAAAGGCCGAAGACCGCCGATCCGCGCGCGTTACGATAACGCGTCGCGCGGAATACGTCTTTCGTCGGTGTTTCACGCGATTTCTGGACCGGTAGCGCGCGTCGCGTACGACGTCGCACTCGGCTTTGCCACACACGCTTGCCCCCATTGGGTCTCGCCGCGGAAAACGGGCGGCGGCCGAAATCCGGTCACGGGTTACCGCGGGTGCGCGTGCGTAGCGTAGCGAGCGTAATGTATACTCGGGGATAACCGTTAGAGCCCGCGAGCGCGCGGCGAACGTTTATAATGGACCTTTTCCCGGAGCGGGTGGGCGGGAGGACGGGGCGAAGCCGAATTTCAGAGTGCGTTTTACGGCGGACGTCCAGACGCGGAGGGCAATCGACGATAAAAACCGTTTTATGCACGCGCGCACATATATCCGTACGCACACGTGTATACACGCGCACGCGCACCGCGCGTTTATTTATTACGCGGGCTTTTTACGACCCTGGCGCGCGGTATATAAACCGCGCGAGCGGAACCCCTCGATCGCCGCCGCGATACTTTTACTCCGGGCACAATAATAATAATAATCCCGCACTTATCCCGACGCGATGTTCCCGCGCCCCCGCGAATCAATCGTCGGCAAAATATAATAATAAAATACGAATTCGCACGTACAACGAACCCTCTCCATTCTCTTCCCCCCCCACCCCCGACAAATCGGTCGAGACTGTACAATAATGCGCACAAGTTATACACGAATCGTGATGGACGCGTACCGCGGTGTGCGGTTTTCAAATATTTCCGCTCGGCCGAAACGATTTTATCCGCACGAGGCCGACAATGAAACCGGGAAAACTCGAAAACGTTAAATGCCTAATGCAAGTGGCTCGGAAATCTTACAGCGTCTAAAAAAGAGGCTTATACACCCAGTGTTCTACATAAATTTCACGTCTCGGCGATTATTTTTCGGTCGAATCAACAACGATTCGCAGTACACTTTGTCGTTTTTCCGCATATTTATCGGTGTAGAACTGCAGGGAAAATCAAACAGTGACCTCTTCCTACTAACCGTCTATGGATCGAAAACGCCATAAATAAAAAAAAAAAAAAAAAGGAAGAAAGTTCTTTTGTAATTTTTCGATCGGATTTCCGGTATACGAGAGTTATTACACAGACACAACGAGTAAAAGACAGACGTCGCCACACGCCGCCGGGATGTATTCGCGCTCGTCGCGCTCAGAATTCAAACACGTAAACGGTATTCTACGGTACGGTCGTACGCGGAAAGTTCATACGGAAGTCGCGACTGTATGCGCTTCTCTGGAAATCCGAAGTATTCGCAATGCGGAAAGTCTCCCGAAGAGCCGAAACCCCGCGGCGCGGGGGTTTCGCGTACGGTCCCGTACGGGAATTGCGATTTACACGCGGTATTATCGTAAACGCGAAATCGGTATGGCGTAAAACCGCGTTTCCGTATAATCCCGGGAAAACTCCGGGAAACGTCTTTGCGGAACCGCCGCGGGAAGTCCCGCAAGTGCGCGCGCAGGGATTCCGGGGCGTCGCGGCCGGGTTCGTTCGTCCGTTTGCGCGTGCCCCCGTGTACTCCGCGGGACCAGCCCGACGTCGAGACACGTACGGACGGGGTGAATCGTTACTTTCGAATTGCGTTACGGCCGCGACAATACGCGGGCGTGATGGTACACTCGCGTACGCGACGATGGCGTCATGACGTCGTGCCGTTGCGGCGCACGCGCGGCGGCGGAACCGGTCGAAACCGTCATAACGCCCGTGTTCCTCGTGGGATCGCGACTTTTTGTGATCCCGATGTTACGGTTATCGCGTCGTAGGTTTTTTTTTCGGCCGACGCGCGTTGAATTTCGCACCAGGCGGGGAACGGCCATTCGACCGCTTTCCCCTCCCCCCGCCCCGCCCCGGTTGTACGCGTAAAATTCCGATCGCGCAGCGAATAGGCGTTTCACGGTAAACCGTGCACGGGACGGCGTCGTCAGTGTCGGTGGCGGCTCGTCGGACCGAGCGCGACGAGCAGTCGGCGCTAAGTTCGCCCGGCACAACAGTGTATTTACGCAGGCATAAACGGCCGTCGTCTTCGGGCGCTATAAACGATAACCGCGACGCGTCGGGAAAAAAATAACACCCGGTCATTGATAATGACCGCTTTACCGTGCTGCTTCCCGTTCCCTGTGCTATTGCACACGCACGCGTATAGCGCCCCTACAACCCTTGACTCGCGGCGTTCGCGAGCCGCCGCCGGGCGTTGTGCACCGTCGTCGTGTGTAACGCGTGAACGACGGTGGAAAATAAAGAACGGGAGGGAAAGGGGAGGAAAAATGTGAAAACACGTTCGGTCGGTGTCGCATCGTCTCGACGTGTAATATATCACGCGCGCGCCACGCTTCGGGACGATTCATTAAACACGCGCCCGTCGTTTCGTCACCGGGGGCCGGATTTCCCATTTTCACCTCTGCCGCGACACAACTAATAACGCCGACGATAATGCGGCGGATCGCGTACACTCATATACCGTACGACCGTAGCGGTTTGCGTCTAGACGGAACGTTCGCCCCGAGGACCGGGAGACGTGGTCGGCGGTCCGAACGGGCCGAGAGAGAGAGAGAGAGAGAGAGAGAGAGAGAGTGAGTGAGTGAGAAATGTAAGCTGATATAAAGTCTATAGTGTATGTGTATGTGTGTGTGTGTGTGTGTATGTGTATGTGTGTGAGCGAATTCGCACCCCGAGGACGGCCGATTAAAACGGTCCGCGTATTCATATTATGCAGCGTAGTGTTTTTGTCCTCGAAATGAAACCTCGCCCGCCGTAACGCGTTTTCACGCTGGATGTTCCGCCAAGACGTGTATATAAATGTGTATAATAAATCGCTATAAATAATAATAATAATCGCTAATACGTTTTCGCGGTCCCGAACCGATAAGGCGTTTGTTTACATTTCCGTGCCGAACAGTCGGTGGCCATTATATAGACGGGCATATTGAAATGTTTTTTTTTTTTTTTTTCATCACGTTTACGCTCGCCCGTTTGCCGACGACACTCCGCGGTTCGTCGCTTATAATAATAATGTCATATATCGGTCGCGTTTATCGAATTCTCACGGGCAGCAAAAGAATACTGCTGCAGGAATCAGCATCGTCAAACGATCCTGGCCGACGTTTATTCCGAACACGCCTTTCCGCTCGCATTACGTAATGTTATGGTGAGCGTCGACTCGGAAAAAAAAACATAATGCAAAGTTCGCGCGAATATTATATTCACGTTTTGCGTTTTAACATGTTAAAGAGAAAGCAAAATGAAAAAAAATAAAAAATAAGCGTCTGATTTTATATTAATGTTTTTTTTTTCTTCTCTGCACTCGTACGCGCGTTTTTTCGCGGATTAAATGCCTCGGGTCGGAAACGCCTTTCGCGAAATTATATTATCGCCGCCGCCGGAAGAGCTTTTAAAAGGAAACCAATTTTTTTCCTCCACGCGTCACCCCCTTTCGCCTTTGGTGATTGCGTCTCGGCATTTACACGCGCACAATATACTTGTGTGTGTGTGTGTACGACGACAAGGAGTGTGATGGGTAGGTGGGTGACGACGGAGAGTGCAGAAGGAGAGGCGACCGCCCCGACGACACGAGCGCAACAATGTCGAGGGAGCGCGTGCGGGAAAAACAAACTTAAATCCTTTGCAGGCGCGCTACGGCGTTATATTTGGGATATAAAAAGACCTGCGGGAAAGAGAGCCGGAAAAAGCTGGAGAGAGAGAGAGAGAGAGAGGAGTTCACGAGAGCAGAAGCAAGACTAATGAATAATATTAAATTCTACACAAATCCGGGGGAGGGGAGGACGGTGAGGAGGTCGTCGGGCGGAAAGGGATCGGGATGCACAAATAAACAATAATGTTGATGGCGAGGATTATGGCGGCACAGTCGTCTGACGGGCGGCGGCGGGGTGGTGAAAGCTCGCTGAAAAAATGTATAAAAGAGACGGATGTCTGCGCTCTCGCCGCGTGTACGTTATTATTATTATTATTATTATTATTATATATACATATATATATACGTTATACACGTATATAACTGTATACACTGTCTGACGAGGATTTTTTTTTATTCTCCTTCTTATCTCGTTCACCGGTGGCGTATGAGCTCCCCGGTATCCGTTTCGGCGTCCGGGAAGCGTTTTCCGCGTTTGCGATTGGTCCGTGTCGATCGCGAGCGCGTGCAAAAACGTCGTACTTAAATATTATTCGTGTTGTTTCGCTGTAAGGGATATCGATACAGTTTCGAAGCGGCGATTCGGACTCTAAATATAGTTACATCTTTTTTATTATTATTATTTTTTTTTTTTTTTTTTTTTTTTGTGCATAAAATGCGCGTTCTCGAGTGTTAACGCAGCTCGCCGCAGAGACTTGAACGCGCCCGCGTTTTCGATTTCCGTGTTACTTTTTTTCGTCCACTAGCCCAGCGCTAGTGACGAAATTTCTAACAGTTTGCGACTTTGCTATATTATAGCCGCGTTAATTATCGAACCGTATCGTCGTGATACCGAAAATGCCCCCGCAGATTCCCGGGGGTCGTAAATATAAAGAGCCTGCTGACCGCGTATAGAATGGACCGGGACCGGGGTACAAATATCAATTTTTAACGAGACGTGATGAGCGGTTCGTCTTTATCGCTGTCGCGTAGGTCTGCAGTAATGTTATTGTCATTTGTCGGTTTTGTCGTGTTGTCTCGACTCCATTTTTATGTGTCTTCATGTTGTTTACATTATTTTAACCGTGTTTGTTTTTTTTTTTTGTTTTGCAGGTAAGTACACGAGACTATATACCTACTTTTGGACCGGTAAACGGGGTACGTACACTTTCACGGCCTGCATCACGCATCCAACACGGCAATACGCGTACCAGCACACCACGGCGCAGGGTTCGTTAAAAACCGTCCGACGAAAAAACGTCCGCGTACAAGAATGTCTACAGCGAGAAACTCGCGATATTTTTTTCATAATTTTTGTTTTCAACAATTTTACTGATCACAACCGTATACTATGTAACTGTACGTGCGAATTAACGCGCGACGTATGCGATCGGCCCTTTCGGATGCCGTTCAGGCCCGTCGGCCGCGGCTCGCCGTGCTCGGCCGTGCCTCGTAATCGTTTGGAATGTCGCACCAACAATATCATTCGGTCGGTTTTCCGCTGGACATTTACGTACGCCGACGACTTTGGCACCGGATATCCGCTCGCGCGCGCATGCCGTCTTCTCCGCTCTCTCTCGGGTTCGCGAGGCGGCGACGCGACCGAGAGGAGAGAAACGGCGGGGCGACACGATTAATCGCGGCTTTTTTTTCCACGCTTATTTAATACACGCCTATATAACACAATAACACGATTCCCGCTCGTTCGCGACCGTTCGATCGGACCGATTGACCGCATTGGCGCCGGTGTTGTAATTGGTATTGGTTTGGTTTTGTTTTTTTTTTCCGTTTTTTCGTCGATATAACAAAACAATATGCGCGGTGCTTGTATTTATAACGCGTCGTCGCACGCGATCGGCAAATCGTCTTAACACCGCAATAACGTTTTACTCGTCATAACGCATCATTTGATGTGCACACGAAAAATTATACGCGACTAACAGTCTAATTGTGGCGAGAACGGGATTTTCTAATAACACATTTGTATAATCGTGCAGTTAAATGTGCGCACACGTGGAATATCGTATTGCCCGTGGACCACTGTGAGCATAACGTATGATCATAATATTTTATACGAATACGGTTTTGCAAATTTTCCGACCCGTACGCCACGTGCCGTCCGCCGCCGGTCATCGGCGTTTTTCGTACGAATCTCCGCAGTGTATAACAACTAACGTTTCGTTTCGGGCGGTTTTCGGGACCTTTACGCTTTGCGGGCGTTTAATTTTTACAGGTGTTCTCGTGCGCGTTTTCTCCGTTCGGCCAAGGAAATTCTAAAGTCCGTATTGTTGTACGTTATGTGTACAAATCGTACGCTAACCGAGAGGGCACGATAATACTGTAATTTCGTGGAAGGGTAGGGATGGGATTGGGAGGGAACGCCCGATAAGAGTATAAAGTCCGGGAGACGGACGGACAGCCGCGAGCCGAGCGAGATGTAAACATTTAGATTTTTTTTTTTTTTTTTTAATATACCGGTAGGCGGGAACGTGTTTAAATCTATGTGTATACAACACGTGAAACGAATATTATTTTGTTCAACGATTCGTACGAAAAACGTTTCCGACACGCGCGTTCCGAGGAGAAATAAAAATAATAAAAAAAAAAAAAAACAAAAAACAAAACTTTTTTCGTTTGAAGGTACGTTTCATTGACGGTCTTTGATCTTTTTTTTTTTCTTCGCTGTTGTCTTGTCGCATTTCGTGTTTGACTACTGCAGCAAAAACCATACACTATACACGTATCACCTCGTACTCGCCTTTCGCTTAATGGCTTCTAATAACTTTCCGTGCATTATCTTCTCTACCCGAAGACGCGCGCTTTGATCGAAACGAGACGACGCCGAAATGATTCACTGAGCTGAACTTTTTAGATTGGTGTTGGGTACTATATCACGTGCGGTTTTCCACGTGTGTTTTTATTAACGATTTTTCTACCGGAAATGTGGCTCCGGTCAAAAAATGTTTCGGAACTCGTAGAATTTTCGATTTCGTCGGTACCACGAGGTGGTCGTTTACCGAATTTTCTCGTACTTTTCTCGGTGAACGGATAAAATCGGATTTTATATTTATTTATTTTTTTCGTATAATTTTCGTCGACTTTCGCGTTTCCTCGGCGACAAAGGATAAAAAATGACTGTAATAACGCTTCGCTCAGAATCGTTTTTCGTTGAAAACTGAAAACTGAAAACTGAATTTCAATCGCTATAAATACGCGGCCCCTCGCGACTTTCCCCGTCTATAACGGCGGCGCGTCGGCGGTGTCGGCATTTTGTTTTCCGTCGCCTCCTCTATGTCTATCGTGTGCTCGCGTGCATAACATATCTCGCTATGAGTTTCGCGCTCGGTACCGCGTCCAACAGACAGAATTCCGCGATTATTTCGAATATAATGTGTAGCGTGTAAGCGACGGGCGGGCGCGCGGATTATATGCGTACCGAAAATCGTCGAAAATTGACGTTGTTTCTCATTATACGCATCATACGTGTGTACGTATGCGAAAATATATAAGTTCGCGACGGCACACCGCGGTAAACACAAGAAATCATTCGCGGGCGCCCATCGCCGTCGCCGGGGAAAGCGTTTCGGATCGCTTTCGTATCGGCCGGAACAATGCGCGCCCGGTGAAAAGATTGCGATAACATCGATTTCCATTCGCGCGCCTCGGCCGTGGCACGGAAAACGTCCGGCGACTAAGTAAAAAAAAACACCGACTAGACCGTATTAATATTTGTCACGTCATAGAGACGGCGGGCGCGGGGGAGTCACGCCCGTGTTAATACAGATGAGCGTGCGTGCCGAAACGCGCGCCGTTTCGCATTGTCGCGGGACGACTGGACGGTTTTCGGATTTTATTTATTTATTTTTTTTTCTCACGTTATCGCGCCGCCAGTGTATACGTGTACCGAGCCAAGCCAAGCGTGTTGCGGCGCGCCGGTGTAAATGGCGGATACAATAGCGTTCGCGGACGGCCGCAACAACGACGCGTCGTTTCCGCCGATCGATTGTCCGAGGAACAATAATGAAAACGTATCGCGATTACGTTTTAATGCGTTTTAAGCGTATTATTATCGCGGGGTGACGACGCAAACGCCGTGTTAAAATGTCGGTAAAACAAGAGTCGAGTTTTTTATTTTCTTCTGTTCTCGACGACGGCGCGTTCTCGTAACGCCCCGCGTTTTATTCGCGTTTTCCTGTAAACGAAGCGTAGAGAAGAAAAATAAAAAAATAATAACAAAAAAAAAAAAAAAACCGCCTTCGGATATAGCACGAACGAAATAAACGCGCATCGGACGCGCACGCGCACCCGTCTCCGCCCCGCGCATTCGATTTCGGTCGTGTTACGCGCACGAGACTCGACCATCGCGTTCGCACACACACACACGAACGTTTACATAGAATTTTTTTTTATTTTTTTTTTCTTATAAACGAGAAGAGTCGCGCGCGCGCGAAATCGTGTAATGATATTCGTTTATCTCGTGTGCAGTCGCCGTCGTCTGCCGCCGCGGACCGCGAAAAACCCCCGTTCATCGTGACGGCGGCGGTCGAATGAAAAAACACAAAACACAATAACAATAATAACAATGAAAAAAAAAAAAAAAAAAAAAACCCGGAGAAAAAAACCTCCCCGAGCGTGCGTGTATCGTGACGCCGCGCCGGGTCGTCGCCGGGCAAAACTCGCGGTATCGCGCCGGACGATCTCCCTCCCGATCGGCTACGCGGCACGCGGATACGTGCGGTTTTTTTTAATTAAATTTCGTTATTAGTTACCCCAGTTCCCTCCCCACCCCCCCATATGCCCGCCTCCGACCGCGCGTAATATTCACATTCGGTCGGACGTTTCCCGAGAGAACCGGACACGATTTTTCTTATTAATCGGGTCCGCGTATCGCCAGTCCACACGATTCTCCCCCTCTCCGCCTCCACCCCTCCACCCCATCGTCCCTCCGCCCAGCCATCGGAATTATCGTAACGCGACCTGACCTCCGCGGCGCCGTCCGTTCGTCTCGATAGATTCCGGTCCGCGATTATACATTCGAACGATTCGGCTCTCTTCCGGTCCCGAACGAATCGATCACAATTCACGTATATTATTATAATATCATATGGCGACCGTTATTGGCACCGTTCCGTTTTTTTTCCTCCGAATATCGCCGTACATTGTACATCGCCGTTGTTCGTTAAAACATCATTTTTTTCTCGTTTCGCCGTCTGACATAAATAAAATTAAAAAAAAAAAAAAACTCGTGTATACCGCGTGAAATCGTACTGCGGTACACGACTCGTTTTGTCGCCCGACTTAAACGCGCGGTCGCCGTATATATTCGCAGCAACCGCAGCAGCACTAGGTAACAAGATATTATGTACCGAAATTCGTTTTTGATTATTGTCGGCGCAAGCTACCGGCTACACGGTACTATGTATATACGTTATACTGCGGTAACAAAACGTGAAAAACAAAAAAAAAAAAAAAAATAATAAAACCGAATACAACGAATCCTCTACACTGCACCGGTCCGCCGCCGGCCACCCAACGCCACACGCGCCGAATTAAAACCGTTCAACTGGAAATCGCGTCTGACGCCGCCGCCGTCACCGCCGTCGTCGTCCGTGTACGAAATATCACAATGCAGTTTACCGTAAACGAACGTGTCGGACGGCCATGGCGATAATAACGAATAGTGCGCGTTCCCGCGGCGTATTGAATTTCCGGGTCTTTAAAAAACAATAATCGTCCTGTTAACATTGTAAACCCAATGCGGCGAACGCGGATGTCCGCAGCCGGGACGGGCAGATACCGTGATTGGACGGGAATGCTCGGCGTTTTCCGTGTACGAAAATCGAATCGTTTTCGCACAGTCGCTTTGCGGACCGCCGGAGAAAACGGTCGGAATCCGAACGAGCGCGCGAGAAGCGGCCGGTCTTCTGTTCCGGGTCCGCCGATAAAATACGGTAAAGATTTTTTTTTTTTTTTTTTTACGGGCCCTTCGTATAAAAAAAAAAAATAATAATAATAATAACGGGTACGAGACGACAAACGCACGCTATTTTATACGACAATAATATCCGTTTGATACGTCGCGTTAGCGGGCGCATTACACGGGTACGCGGGTACGTACACGCGTATTATTATGCGTAAAAGGAGGCCACTCGAGACATCAAAGAAAACGGTTCGCCTGACGACTGACGGGCGGCGCACCTGCAGCCCGCGATAATGTCGTTATCGGCGGCGGCGGCGGAGTCGTTGAAATTTTCGCGTGTCGCTACGCGCACGACGCGCCGCGGTTTCGTTTCGGATGCAATAGTCACTCGTTGTTGTTATTATTGCGCATATATGAGAGAGAGAGAGACAGAGTGAGAGAGTGAGAGCGAAGAGACTGACGGTTCAGAGCGGTATAGCAAAGGGTATTTAAATGAAAGAAATAAAAAAAAAAAAACAAAAACGAACGTGCGTATTAGCGTAGCCTTTTTGTGTTTTGTCCGACGGCTTTTTTTTTTTTTTTTTTTTTTTATGTCGCGCCGGCCTCCGCGTGTAATTCTCGCGACGATGCGGGCTGACTCTCCGTCCAAAGTACGCCTATAATACACGCGCAATATTATCATGAGGGCCGGAATAATGAAAAAAGAAAAACGAAAAAAAAGTTTACTCGACGCGGTACACAATAATAATAATGTTACGATCGTCACTCCGGTACTTTGTTATCTGCACGGTGCACGATACATTGTGTTAATATAGTATACTCGGTATACGATAATGGTATCCGGTAAAATACGAAATCCTCCGCCGGAGGATTGTTCGCGTGTGGGGTTTCTCTCTTTTTATCTTTCTCTCTCTCTCTCTCTTTCTATCCCTCTCTTTCTCTCTACGCGTTTCCATATTTTTCGCGGCACGGACCATTAAAACGCCCGTCGCTTTTCGTCCGACTACCGGCAATAACGGAGTGGATTTCGAAAAGTCGATTTTTTTTTACTCCCGACCGATAAAAACGCGTTTATAATAAATTTCGAAACTTAACAATTATTTTTTTGTGCACGGTAAAACGTTCGGACCGAGTTTAATGTTTAACGTTGATGCGTATAGGTAACCGCGGCTATAACCGCGTGCGTATCGAACCAACGCTTGTCTGCAGATTATCAATTGACTCGCCTGCATCCCCCCCCCCCATCCAATAGGCTTAAACTACTTCTGTCGATTGTTATTTTCGCGCCCTAACGGTTAAATTACCCGCGTGTTATTCCCGATCCGACTGTACACCTCATCGGTATTATCACTGTCCTATACCGCACAGAGTCCTCTCGCATATAGAGCGCGCGCGCGACATCGAAGGCGTCACGCAGTATGGACTACGCGCGCGTTTTTACCTCTCCTTTCCCTCCCGTGGCTCCGAACGGCGGGTTTTCGGGATAGTTAAAAACAAAAAAAAAACCCCCGTTTACATGCCGATATTATTATGTTAGCGCATTAACGGGGACGACGTTGTGGTTGCCGTTCTCTAACCCGGCGCGCGCGTTTTCGGTGTACTCGTCGTCGTCGACACTGCCGTGTGACGGTAACGGTAGCGCACCAGTGCCCGTATAGCACGCGCGCGTTGAGCGTGATACACTCCGAGAGGAAAACGAAAAGCAGGAGAGAGAAAAAAAAACCGTCCTTTCCGCCGCGGCGGCCGTATTACGAATATAATAACAATAATAATTATCGTTATCGCCGTAACACGCCGACATTTTTCCCCCGAAGTTTTCATAATAATAATAACTTAACTACGGAACGTCCATTATTAACGCGTTGTCCGCGCACTGCGGCGCGTCGCCGCCGGTTGATTGTGCTGCACGCGAAAACGGGAGCGCGCCGCGCGTTATAAACGCTCCGGCCGACTGCGCGGCCCATCAATTATGTAAGACAACCCGTCAAAGAAACAACGAAAAGGTTTTTGCGCCCGTCGGATCGCGGCCCCGGCCGTTAATTTATGTATAAGACCGGGACGACTCGGCTCTTTCTCTCTCTCTCGCGCGCGCGCGAATTAGCCCGATCGGGGATTAATAATTCAAAATACTTATCCGGCGAGTTTACCTACATATATATATAGGTATACGGCGGATATTACTGCGCATCGGCGTGTGTATACGGAAGTCGAATAGCCTTCGGGGAGGAAAACTCGAGGCCGGTTTTAACCCCCCCCCCCCTTCCCCTCCTCTCTTCCGCCCGCCCACCACGCCATCTGTGTACGACCCGTAATATCCGCCGGGCGCCGCGACGTCTGCTCATTATCCTCCTCCTCCTCATCTTCCTCTTCTTCCACCCTCCCGCCCATTTCCCATCCCCCCTCCTCTGTGCGTAACGTCCGTACGGCGCAACAGCATTGGCCAGCGGCAGTTTTTTTTTTCGCTTTTGTTTTTTCTTTCTTTTGACAGCCGGTTTTCGCGTAATGTCCAAAAAAAAAATACGAGAAAAACCGCGCGCTCTTGTTTTTTTTTCTCTCTATCTCTCTCTTCTTCTTCTTCTTCTCCTCCAAAAAGAAAAACCTTGTCACGGCGTTTTTCCGGGTAAAAAACATGAAAGCGCCGGGCCGCTTTCGGAGAATCCGAGGGTTACGGTGCCGCCGCGCGAGTCCCTGGGGCCCCGGCCGCAGTGCCGTTCTAATGGAATAAGCTTCCCCGGCGGCTCGTACGCGCCGCCACGTTCAACACTACGCCGCTCATTCCCTTTCCGGGTGTTGTCACGCGCGTTTGTTCCTTTTCCGCGGCACACACACTCGGCCGTCCCGTCCGGCGGCCGGCTAATCTCCGCCGAGGTCGGCGTGCCCGCGCGGTCGAAAACGGTTTCGGTAAAACGTGAGCGGGTCCGAACGGTCAACGGTATGGAACGCGACAAGGGTTTAAAGTGACTACACTTGTTCAAAAAAAAAAATAAAAATAATAAAAATGCTAGTTTCGCGAGTAACTGTCCGTTATTTTAGTTTTCCGGCAATGAAATCCAGGTGAAATGAAGGGCTCAAACGGCGCGACATATAGGGAAATCCTCGTTTTAAAATTGTCCAATATGAATAAAAACAATTTTTTTTTAACAATGAAAATTTAGAAATGCCCGGAATGCGGGCCATTTTTTCCATACACAATGATCAACGATGAAAACGTGCGTTTTCGAAAAAAGTGGATTTATCCGGTGGTTGCACCGAGCCCTTCGACGGTTCGTCGTGCGGTTCGATCGAGTATCAAACAGTGGATCCCAGTAAAAACAGCGTTTAAACGGTAATGCCGTAATAGACTAGAATTTTCGGTCGGGCCGTTTTCCACGGCAAAACTCGACGGATTCCCGTTGCTGATACGACGAGTTTCATTGCCGCATTGTTTGCGCGGCCGTGTGTGCTTACGGAGCGCGCGCGGGGAAATTACGGGATTTTCGAGTCGGGCGGGATAGGTTGGGAATGGGCGGGTCGAGCGGGTGAGGTTATGGCAGGTACCCGCTCGTTGTTTGACTTAACGAATCCATTATCCGGCGTCGTCGCGCGCGAATCGTTAAAACATCGCGCGTAGTGAGTTTGTAAACTCGCGTCTCGACGGGCGCCCCCCCATTTTCCCCCGGCCCGTGCCCTCTCCCGCCACCCATCAGTCGCTAATCCGGCCTCGGAATAGACCGCGTACAACAGCGATCCGCATTATATTCGAATCATATACAACGGCGATCCGGAACACTCCCCGGCATTCTCGTATCGGCCGCCGACGTATAGCCGGAAAACTTTTTCTCCCCGTCGAGTTTCGGTCGGTTTTCAGCGGTTATAGGTTAACAAGTCGGGAACGGTAGCTGGCGTATAGGTGAGTCTAACGTACATCTGTGCGCGACAATCAGTATTTTTCCAACGGAAAACGAATCTGAGCGGCGTTCGGTTACGCGTGTTTTGAAATACCGTGCGGTAGTTACGGTATTGCAATAGTATGTCTCGTGAATTTCCCAGTTTTTCCCGTTTTATTGCGTAAACGGTCGGGAAAAAAACCGGAAAATCACCTCCCTGAGGTACCGTACCGGTGAAAAACGCCCTATGCTCGGAAGTCCGACGACAGTCGCGGATACCGGGTGTGCCAGACCGCCCGGCGTCCTCGCGAACGCTCGCGTTGTCTCGGGTCGAAACGTCGCCGACGACTTTATTCGCGCGCGCGTTTCCCGCCGGCACAACACGTCCGACACCCGGTCGACCGCAGTGCATCGCGTCGCCCAGCCGCCGAGACGGAACACACTTAGGCGCGACGTGCACGTAATAACGTGTGCGCCACGGCTATCGCGTGCGTAACACGACACCGCGCGTGTATCGCCTGCGCGTCGGCCGGTCGGTTTTTTTTCACATTTTTTCCCCGTCCCCGTTCCGTTTGCCGCCGACGCGCAACCCGTCAGGGTGGATTAGTTCAAAGATAGGACGAGTGAAAAAAAAAAACAAAAAAACGCGCGTGTACACAAACAATAACGAGAAAGAAAAAAAAAAAACCAAAAAATGTAAAGAAAAATCTCCCGAAACGCCGGCTCTGCGTAAGCGCGTACGTATACCTACACAACAATATTAACAATGCGCAATACGTATACGCGTGTGTGTACGTATGCCTACGCCTACCGGTTTTTTCGACGACGCCGTACGGAACGCATGTCAAAATATCCGCGTGTCCGCATAATCATAATACACGGGGTACACGCGGTTCGGTTTATCGTATTATTACTATTATAATATTACGGTCGCGTTGGCCGGGCGACGGCAATAATATTACGCAGCGCGCGCGCGTGTGCGTGTTACGGTATGCTCGTAATGATATGCGTGGGTTCGACGAAAAACCCCCTCCGTTCGTACCAGAGTCACTTTTACGGTTTTCGGGATCGTTTCGCCGTGACAACCCCGCGAGTCGGTTTTCTGCGAGACGGGCGTCGGAAAAACTATAAAACGATTTAGCGTTCGCGATGAGTCGGCAGCGGCGGCGGACTATTACTTCGATTACCCCGGTTAACGGGTTTCGGGGACGGGACTGGATGTTTGTGTAGTGTTATCGACCCTCTCGGTCGTTTGCTACGCGTAAACGAACCGTCGGGTACGCGGGTTAGAGCAACTGTGTGTGTGTGTGTGTGTGTGAGATAAATATGCACGCCCGCATCCTAGAACGTTGTGAAAAATTGTTGAAATTCGTTTTCCGTGTTTGTGGGTGGAAAATTCGGTCGTTAGGTGAACGGTCGGCGTGTTTCGCGTAACGCGCCCGGCGCATAAAAATTTTCGATAATTTTCGGCATTTTCGTTGCGGGGTGACGGGAGCAATGACAGTATCGTAGTCGCCTGGCAGTCGGCTTTTCCACGGGCGTACGACCGACCCGCGTCCGCGGTAATATAACAACAGAACAAGAAGACAAAAAACGAACCGCGACTACGACGCGCAGGTGTATTGTGCGCCGTACAATACGGTTCGAAATGAAATTAAAAAGTCCGTTTCCAACCCCTCCCCCCCTCACACGCACACACACACACACTGGCTCTCAATTGTTTATGTACGCGTACATTGTATTATAGTGTTTAAAAGACGCGCACAACTTCGCGTATAATATCCTATCGGGGCCGCGCCTTTTCCCCCCGCGTCGTACTATACCTGTATACGGTATATACGTACACCTGCCCGCTCATTATTGTTCCGTCGCGGGAAATCCGAAAACCGTTTCGCCGCCCGCCCCTCGCGCCGCATAGCTTCCGTTTTTCTTCATTAGTTTTGTCGTTTCCCCCCCCCCCTCCTATCGCCCGTTCTCGATCGCGTCGTTCGGTCGCCGCGGCGGCAATTCGGAAAACGGCGCGGCGGCGGCAACCGTTAAAACGTCTCCGACGATAGTTTACGGGGGCGCCGGGAGCGGGGTAAATGAGAGGCACGAGACTATTTCGCCTCTCGTACATTCCGTTTCGGTCCTCTACTCCCCCCCCCCCCCAAAAAAAAAGCACTCCGGCCGACGCGAATAATAATAATATTTTTACGGCGCCGTTTTCTTTTAACGATCCGCCATATAAATTATAATGACGTGCCATAATAAATACATTACTACCATTATACGAGCGTATGGGTTTCGAATTTCGAACAGAACTGCGGGCCGCAGAGTCCGACCGGCGCAGCATTCGTTTCGGGGGAAAAAAAAAAATGTTTTTGCGTATCGTTTTTGCTCGACCGACCGAGATCTTCGGAACGATTCCGGGGGGTTCGACTGACAGTCGTTTCGTTCTTTCAGCCATCTGTACCGATCGCTATGGGCCGGTACGCGTTATCGGTCAGTTATTTTCATTTTTTTTTTTTATAAATACAACGAGTCCGCGACTACCCAGGTCGTTGGCCGCGATCGACGCGGCGCACAATTTGTTTCGTATGAATCGGTGTGTTTCTCGAACTCACTACAATAAACTTCCGACGTTCTGTACGGTAGTGGAAGTTTGCTGGACCGCGAGCCAAACATTGTTCGGGGGGGATGGGGTGATCGGGGTGCGTTTTAAAACCTACGTATACTCGGACCGCGATATTGTCGTAGACGAAAACGTCTGGAACGTGAAAAAAATAAGTTTTCCGTTTGGAATATCGGCGGAAACGGTCGACGTGTCCGACGACTGCTTAAACGGGAAACGATATTATTTCGATCGGACGACGGGAATACGATTAGTTTCCGCGGTTACACTGCCGCGGTATAAAACGCGAGGAACGCCGCGGTCCATTAACAAAATATTATTATCGTATCTCGCGCGGGTTTGTTGTTCGCGCGATAATAAATTATCCGTTTTCGCAGCGCACGGTCGAAAGCGGGACGAACAACAACAACAACAAAAAAAAAAAAAAAAATATTAAAAAATTGTACGGGTTTTTTTTTTTTGTTTCGATTTTTCCGAGGGAGAGCTTAACCCGCGACGGGCTTTCAGGCCGTCCGTCGGCGCGTACGCACGACGACGACGACGACGACGACAACGACAATAATATTATGACAAATCGTTCGCGGGCTATCCTCCGCCGTCGTTGCGGTGCGCCCGTACAGTTGTACGACGCGCGCGGAACTCATTGTAAAAACGAGCGTTCCGATTGGCGGTCCTCGGCGGCGGGCGCCCGCTTTGATTGATCGCGTTTCGTCGTACATTCGTCATACGCGCGCACACTCGCGCATTATGTGTAGACGGCCGGCGTACGTGTACGCGCGTTATTCGTGTATAATAATAACTATTATCATTTATTATCACCGCGCGCCGCCGTCGTTTTGTTGTTTCGATTTCCACCGTCCCCGGAACGGGCGCGCGGCCGCGGTGTGTCGCGCGCGCCGCGTCTTTCCCACGTTTCGGAACGACCGCGGCACGACCCGCGGTCGTCGGGCGGGCAGAGGACGGCGCGAAAAAAAACCGTCTCGGCGTCTCGTCCCCACCACGGACATTATGTTTCTCGTGAACGGTCCGTCCGGACCGAATTCCTCCCGTGCGTCGCATATTGCCCGCCGTTAATTTTTTTCGGGTTTTTTTTTTTTTTTTTCTCCTTTTTTAATTATCGACAATTATTATCACTGTATACGATATTATAATAATAAACCGCGGGCGGCGGTGAGTTATGGCCGGTTTCCCTCCCCCCAAACCCTTCCGTCGATTACCGGTCGCCGCCGCCGTACGTATGGGCGTACGCATACGGCTACGCATAAATACCGCGCCGCTATATTACGGCCGGCCCGTGGCCGCGGCACCGAGAGACGAACGAGAAAAAGAAAATAATAATAATAATAATAATATTAGATATATTTCGAAAACCCGAGGCGCTCGGACACGCCCCGGACCGTACGTTTCCACTTAGCCGGGCCATCAATCAACGTTTATTATTACGTCCGCAACATCGGCGGCGGCTGCGGCTCTCCCGAATAATAATATTTTACACGTGCCCGTCATCCGCACGAGCGTACGATGACCGTTACCCCCCCGTCGCCCCTCCCCTTCCCATCCCCCGCCGTCTTTCCGGCCCGTACTTCACCGCGTGGTAGGCCGTCCGCGTGTGCCCACGTATAGTACCGGCGGCGGTGCGCTATGCCGCCGCGGTCCGGTGCATAACGCCCCGAAAACAAGACGAAAATCCCCGTAAAGCCCCACGAAAATCGGACGGGTCCGGTCGCCCGCCCCCGCCCCCGCCCCCCTCTCACCTGTCCACCGACGGCCCGCGGCCGTCCGGCCTAGAGGATCAACCGCGCCGTCGTTTTCCCAGACCGTAAAAAATCACCGGACGCGGGGGGAAAAAAAAAATACATTTTTCATATTTTTTTTTTTTCAAACCGTTGATCGTTCACGTACCCGCACGATAATTCGTACCCATTATACGGACAATAAACAATCCGATCGACAAACAATCGCCTACCGCACGCGCGCCCGCCGATGTTCCCACAAACCGGACCGGCGGACATATACCGGGCGGCGATCTGTTCGGTTTCAATACGTTTCAATTTTGATTTTTCCACTCTGCGTTCCCATTTCGTACGCGGCCGTATTTATTCCGCGGTGTTCTCTGTCTATGTTCGATGCGTACGAACCGACCGGTCGACAGTATCCGCGTACGCCGGAATATTCTCATTGACAAATACAGGGTAATTTATTTCAACTCCTTAAGTGAAACGCCGTTTTACGGGCCGGCACGTCTTGCCGTGATTGTCAAATTACCGGTCGCCCGGAAAATAATAATATTCTCCCGCGCAAGAGCCGTTCGCTCGTCCGGCCGTTTTGTACTGGACGGTCCGCGTTGTCGGCCGAAAGTTTAGCGGGCGCGGTCCGGTTCCGAAAATCCGCGGACCCGAAAACATCGCCGCAGAGCCCATGCGCCCCGGTCGGCCGCGTGCGAGAGCCGAGACGGCACGTCGCGTCGGTATCGTATGTTATGGTTTCGGGGCGGACACGTTATCGCGGTACTGTACTTGCAAAGAATAAAAAAAAAAAACAAAAAGGGAGAAAAACAAAAAACGAAAACCGTTACGGTGTTCGCGCGTGTCGTCGCGATATTGCCGTCGTCGTAGTCGGCGTTTTATACGGGCGCGCGCAATACGCGTAACAACGACGATAACGTAAACGCGCGGGGACTTGTGCGCATTGTCGGGTCGCCTGTAGAAAAAAAACAAAAAACTAAACAAAACTCTCTTCGGACGTCGTGTCATCGTGACGGCGCGACCGCGGCGCAGTCGCGCGGACGCCGCATTTACGGGGTTCCTCTGCCGCGCGTTATCCGATCCACGACCGGAGCCGCCCGACGTTTCGAAAATAGAAAAAACGATTTATTTTTTTTTTTTTTTTTTTTCTGTTTACCCGTCCGTTTCGATATTACAATGCGTACGGTGCGCGTGCGGGCGGGTACGGCGACGGCGGCGGCGTAAACGTGTGCGACTCGGGAGTCTTTTCAGCCGTATAATATAATCGCGGATCCGAATCGGGAGGTATCGGTAGAGGCAGGCCGATATATTATTTTTATTATTATTGTTGTTGTTGTAATATTTTCTCGTGCGGCGTGTGCAGACGGCGGTTTCCTCCTCCTCCTCCCACCACCATCGCTTTCGTGCCGTTTAGTCCGTTCGGTTTTCACGTTTCGTACCCGCCGTCGTCGCACGGCCCGTAATAATACAGAGTCCGCACTACCGCCGGCGTAAAAGGAAACGCGCGGACAATAGCGGAAACCGCGTGCGGACCGTCGTCCGTAACGACGACGACCGGTCGCGCCCGGGCCCGAAGACTACGGCGGCCGGGCAAGAGGCGCCGGACGGCAAAGGACGCGCGGTTCCGACGCGGGGCGGGAAACCCTCTTGCAGGGTCGGCGTGCGAGAAATCCCAACGGTCCGGCGGATTTCCCCCGCGGCGGTTACCGCCGGTAGCCGCGTGCGTTCGGGTCTTGTCGTTACGGTGTCGCGCGCGAGGTTTCCGCGTCCGGATTTTTTTTATCGCACACTTGTAATTCGCCTGCGAACCGTCGCGAAACTACAACGACGCGTGCACTTCGGTCGGCCGGCCGTCGCACTCGGCACGCTGTGTCGGCCCCCCAATGTCCGGTCCCGGGCAGCACGGACCGTCCGACGCGTGTACCGCGTTTTATTGCGTGTGTACCCCCGTACCGTATCGTCGACTTGCTGCGTTTAGGCGTTTACGTACGCCGCGGCCGTTCTCTCTCTCTCTCCCGCCGTTTACCTGTGCCTCGGACGGCAAATAACGCGTTCCGGGTACGTCCGTCGGGCCGCGTGTTCGAAATCGCGCGGACCGACCGAAGTTTTAGAGGTTTAGGTATTTACGCGTTTCCGCGTGTGTCCCGGCGTTTCTCGATTTCCGTCGACGAGAAAAATGACATTCGGAGAAATTCGGAAAAAAAAAAAAAATCCGTACAACGTTTCCCGACGGCACGGCGAGTGGGCTTGTCGGCGGCGACTGTATCGATCGTCGTCGCCCGTTCGCATATAACGTACGCTCGTGTGTGTGTACGGAAGGCCCGCGGCGTCCGAGACGGCCTTTTCCGGAAACGACAAACGGGACGGCGGGGGTAGTTGGCCTCGTAAACGGCCGGTGGACGCTCGCTAATATCGTCTTTGGCGTTTTTTTTTTTATCTTCCGTTTTGTTCCGGCCCGCGCCCGCGCAATTACGGCCCGCAGACGCGCGCACGCTATTTGTACGCCGTTTATTGTTACCGTTTGCGATAATCGCGTTAGACGTGTACAGTCGCCGCGCACAGTCGTCGTCACGCGGGCCGAGACAAATAATAATTTTACGATTTTCACGGATGAACGGCTCGGCGACGGCGGCGGCGGCGGCGCGGCGACTCGACGCCGGCGAATATTTTAAACAAACACGATAATAAATTATTGTTTTACGCGCCCGCCCGCGCTCGCCGGCCGGCATCGTGATTTCGTTTTATCATTTCCCCGTAGACGGTTCTACGGAAGACGATGACCGTGTTTTTCGGCCGCGTTCCTTTTTTTTTTCTTTTGCCGCGCGAATTCGAATAACGCGCCGAGGCGAGCAGAGACGAGCGGAGGCGGTCGGAGGCGAGCGGAGAAATGAAACCGCGGCGTTCGCGGTGAGTGATATCGGCGGAAAATTCGAACTCGTGTCCGCGAAAAACTAACGTATTTCCGTACATTTTCTTTTCGAGATTTTCGACTCTTTCCGCGCGGTAGTTTCGTCGAACGAAAATGCAATCGTCACGTCGTTCCTTCGTGCCGGACCGCGGTCTCGTCGCTAATGTCGCGGGCTAAACGAAAGACCGCCCGGCGTTCCCGGTCGCGGAATAACCGCGAAACACAAAAACCGTTCGGTCAACACCCCGTAGAACGCCCCGTATGCACGTGTATCTCGGTCGGCTCTACGCGTACCTATACGTACGTGTAATAATGCCGACCCCGGTCGTAACGATGTACGCGATATCAAAAGGTGTTCCGCGCGTTGCGTATACACGGGAGATAATCTCGCGAATTCGCGTAAAATATTTTATTTATTACCGTTGCGGAACGTCGGACGGTATTTTTTTTTTAATTTTTTGTTTTTTTACGCGTGTAATAATAACGTTACACCGATAGTTATGACATTATAAATGCGCCGTCGGGCCCGATGTTTTATGCGCATACCGCCCCGGCTGCGGACCGTAATAACAATAATAATGATAATAATAATAATAATAATAATAATATTGACCGTCGCGTATAGAGAGCGCGGGCACACGGCATCGTTATTATTATATTATTGTATAACGGCCACATTTTGCGTGCGATAACCCTTTCCGAAAAAAAAAAATTATAATATCCGACGAAAAAAAGTGCCTACCCGTCCCCGGGCGCGGGCCTCGCCGAGAACGGCGTTATCGTTGTTGTTATATTATTTAGGAAAAAAATAAAAAAAACCACGATATTCGACGATTCGATTTGTTCGCTTATCCGTTTTCCGACCCGCCCCGAAAACCCGTGTTGTATTATGCACCGCGCAACGGCCCGGGCGTAATGTTTTTCCGAGCCCCGTCGTCGTTTTCGCGAGGTCACCGTTCGTCGCGTGTCGAGCCCGTGCGGAACGCATTTCCCGCCGAATCGGCGCGCGTTTTCCGCGGTTTTCCGGTTCGTTATAACGACAAACCCACTCCGCGCAGGGGGCGACCCCCGTTTTCCGCGCCGTAGCCGTCGTCCCGGACGGACCCGCGCGACTATAATACCATACAGATACTCCGCGTTCCCCGTGAGAACCCGCGGTTTTCAAAGGGCAAAGGGTCGAAAAAAACGGCCGTTTTACACGCGACGTGGGGAATTTATACCCGGGCTACTTTCGCACACGAATCTCCTGGTACGCCGGCGTTTCTCGCTTTCACCCGACCGTAGAAATAGACATAAACGTATAATAGCATTTTTCGGACGTTTGCCGAATCGGATCGGACGAACAACAGAACGTCGCATTCCGTAACGTTCCGATTACGTCTGCGTAATACTTACGGCGTTCAACGCGGCCGAAATTCGCTCGGGGTGCCCGTTTCTCTCGTGAAAACCGCCCCGTCCGTTCGGCACCGGCGACGCGTCACCGAAACCCCTCGTAGTTTTACCGGGACTCGCGATTCGATATAAATACCGTTCAATTCATCAGCCGACACTTCGAAACGTATTTCGGCTTTCGCTCGGCGCGTACTCGGTTACCGATAATGCGATTTCTCGACGTTTCCGAAAGTTTAACGAAACCCCGGTCGTTGCCGTGACGGACAACAACAACAATAATACCGATGCCGTTGCGACGCCGACAGACCGCGTTCGACCGAATTTTCGAATCATTTATCGGCAAACGCGGCGCGATTTCCGCCGCCGCCGGCACCCGGAGCGTCCGGAACACCGTTGGAATTATCGCGCGCACACGCGCCGTGCAACGTTGTGCGATATCGTTGTTTCCGTTGTTATCGTCTCGGGAATCCGCGTTTCCGGAAGCCTACGCCCGCGCCCTCCCCCCCCTCCCTTGTACACGGTCAAAGTTCACAAACGTCACGTTGTCGCGCGCAGCGTTTAAACAAATACGTCAATATTGACGGTTCCGCGCGCCCGTCGTTCGGTGTACAGGGCGGTGTGCGCCGTGCAGTCTCGGGCGTTCGCCGGGGGTCGGATTACTGTCGATAATTCCCCCGTTGACCGTTTTGCCGTTGACCGGCCGCCGAACGGCGCGAAACCGCGTGTGGGCAGGTAATAAAACCGATTGCCGCGGGTTCGCCGTTTCACATCGGTTTTACACGCGTCGCGGCCGAATCGCGAACGGCAGACGAGCCGCGGAGAAACGCCGTGGGTTTCGCCGAAACGCGTGTTCCACGCCGTAACTCTTCGCCCGACGGTACTTTGTGTGGAATGTTAGGAGGGGGCGCGGCGCGTTGTGCACCGCGTCACGGGTTTTCGACGCGCACGAAGAGGGGGGGGGGTAATTTATTTTTAAGTCGCTCCCCGGTCTTCCGGTCCGGTGCCGGAGGCGACCGCGGTACATTTCCGTCGAAAAACGATTCTCGGCGACGGCGGTAAACACGCGGTGTAATTGATACGGGAACGACATGCGGCGGAATCGGCCCCACCCTGCCACCGATTGTGCGGGTCGCGAAAGATAATCCCCCGAAAACCGGAGTGCGGTCGTCGTGACACGGAAAAACCGAGAGGATTTCTAAGTGGAAAAGCGTTCGCCGTGTGAAAGCGAAAAAAGGCCGCTCTCGCGTCTCGGTAAAACCGACACGTTATATACAATACATAATAGCTTGCTCGTTTTTTACGCTCTGAAAAAAACTAATACGTTCTGCCGCCCCCCGCCTCGGTTTTTCTCTTTTACTTTTTCCGTTTTGGCACAGTCAATTTGTACATATTTTTGTTTTTTTATTCTTTTATGTATCATATATTTAATACGCTTCGCGTGCGGCGACGGCTTTCCGCGATCGATTCATCATCGCTAATTTATTAGTTTTTTATTAATTTTTTTTTTTTTTTCCCCTGAACGATTTCTCTCGCGCTTGCAAAGGTGCAGTCTTCATTGCATTACGCGGTGTCGATTTCCCGAGGTCGTCGGCGACGTTAAACGATAGACGGGGCGTCCTCTCCGCGGCCGAAGCCGACTACACCGTCCGGCGGACGTACCTATACGGCCCGAGGTCCGTCGAGGTCGCGTCTTTCAACGGCGCACGTAATATATTATAATAATACATGAAAATATAAATTATGTAATTTCTTGTTCGTTTCCTCCACCCCCCGTCGTCGTTGCATTTCTCTCAACGCCTATACATCTCGGCGGAACGTATTATTATTATTATTATTATTGTACGATTTATAACGTCACGTCCGAAACAAGATCGCGATTATCGATTGTCGCGCGAGCGTTCGAAAACACGAGTCCGACGGACCGTTGCGCGCGAATATAACGCCGCCGTCGTAATCGGTCGACCCGAACCGTAATACATCACTGCCCCCCTTCCATCCTCCCTCCGCCATCCGTCTGTCCGTTATCTCGTTATTATATGTTTTATATTGTATTTTTTTTTTTCGTTTTTCATTTGTGTCCGACGACGACGGTCGAGAGAGTACAAGAAAAAAAAAAAATAAATAAAAATAAAAAAAAAACCCGCGCGTGTCGTCGGGACGCCGCGAAACAGATTGCCGCGGTACGATTTGACCGAGTGTACCCGCACCGCCGTGAATTCGCGAGGTTAACCCCCCCCCCCCCCCCCCGAGTGCATTATAGTCGTTATTGTCACGCATATAGGACGCTGTGTGGACGAATTCCGTAACAACCGAAACGCTTTACCACGGTCGCGCGAAACGACGTTCCGAAAGTTCGGCGCGAAAAACAACAACAAAACGTCGATTAATTAAACGCGGTTTATAATCGCGGCCGACGGGAATTTCGATTACGGGGCCGCTGTCGCGAAGAGATTAGGCGGCTTACAACGCAATTATAAATAATTATTCCGTCCATTACGCAATCCGGGACCCGGTCGGACCGTAACGTATAAGTGCAGGGATTTAGAAACGAACGGAAAACAAAAAAAAAAAAAAAAACAAAAAAAAACGGTCCGGTAGGTAGGCGGCGAAAATAAATCGCGTAATGGAGTGGAGGAGGGAACGGATGGGGCGAAAGCTCTTCGTCGCGCGGCGAGGATTTTTCCGGTTTCGGAGGTAAAAAAAAAAAATATAAACGAAAATTGAATGCCTGCGCCCTTGCCTAACGCGGCCGTAATTACGTAGAAATATTATTATTACGACGCGCGGGTGCAAACGTGCAAATTATATTTATATTGTTTATATTTTTTTTCTCGTTTTTTTTTTTTTTTTTTTTTTTTTTTTTCCCAAAAGCCCCNGACAAACGTCGTACAACGTTTATGCCGTACACTCCGAGTTGTCTGGGTAATTTGTTCGGTTCGATCCGCGGTGCAGGACGTCGCCGTTTTCAATATTAATGATAATAATAAACGTACGTGTTATTTAAATCCTCCGTGGCCGGCGGAATAATTGGTTTTGTCGGCGGGCCGCGCGTCGATAAGAGAGCGGGGGCGAAATGGGGGTAACATAACGACCGCGCGTTTTATTATCATTGTTTACCCCGTACTGGTGTACGGGTTACGCGGCAAAAGTCGACTCTGCCGGAGGACGTTTTCCGGGAAATACCGTACCGCCGTTTTCGTAACATCGCGCGCGTATTGCGCGTGCGCGTTGATTCGCCGTGAACAATAAAATGAAACAAACGAGAGGGGGGAGAAATACCAACTCCCAGCACCTTCCCCTCCCCTCCCCCCGCACTCGAAACGAAGACGACGAATTCGCTTGCGGAACACCGTGCGCACACGACGTTTGCCGGGGGTATTGAAAAATATTATTCTCCCCGAACAAATATCATAAACTAGGGTGCACGGGTCTCTCGTAGTCGCCGTAGTGCGCGTTTAATTTGTGCACGGGCATAAATCCGATGAAGGAAGAAAGAAAGAATAAGAAAGAGAAAAAAAAAAACATGAAAAAGATCAAAGCGCGCCGGAAAAAGAGGGATTCAAGACGTGTATACAGATTCTTTCCCGGAAGTACAACTTCTGCTACTGCAGCTAATAATATGCATATAGATCTTTTTTTTTCTTTTTTTTTTTTTGTGATTTTTTTTTACTCCCCTCGCAGGCTTAGAAATTAAACTTTCGTTTACGGGCGAATCAAAACGCGCAGCAGCAGCAGCGGCCTTACCTCTCGTACAAATATAATATTGTAGTTTTTTTCGTCCCGTTCGCGCATAAGACACGGGGAAAATCGCCTTTTTCCGTATAAGGTACGACGCGCAAATAGAAAGAAAAAAAAATCGGCTCCCGGGGAAATGTCGTGCACGTACAAATAAACGTGAAAGTCGGTAAGTCATCGGGTATAGCTCATGATGACGGCGTAGTCTTTTCTCTGCAGTTTTTTCAAAGGGAGATAATACGCAAACCCATAAACCCATGGGGAGGAAAACGGACTTATACGTAAGATCCGCCATTTTTTTTTTTTCAAATACTCCTCGTTCCGCTCGCGTCTTCATCGACCTTTCGGTCGGTCGCCCGCGTCGGGTCTCCGAGCGCAAAACTCCGAATTCTCCGACTCTCTGCAATATTGTGTTTGCATAGCGTGTATAACGTGCGCGCAATAATGTCGGCGGCGGCCCGAATAACAGTCAGTTTAAAAACTTTTTTTTTTTTTTTAAACGCCGCGTCTCGAATGAATCTCCCCGTCGCACGCGGAACACGCACCGCAATAACGTCTTCCCCCAGAATATACTTGGTCCGCGTCTCTATTACATTGTTGACTACGCCGAATCATTGTACGCTCGTTTCGGTTTGCCGAGCGACAGAATTCCGGAAAAAAAAAGTCCCCCAAAACAGGCGTTGAGCCTTTATTTTTTTCTTTGGCTCTGAAATTCGGCCCCGACTAGGATCGCGCACTCGGCACACCCCTCCCGATTCGGTTAATTCGTACTCGCGTTCCCGTGCGATTATTGTACGCACGTATAAGTAATCGAGCACAAACCAACAAACATCGTTGTATCCGTTGTTCGCGGGTTATTATAACATCCGTGTCGCTGTACACAGCGATGTGGCCGAAAACACCAACCGACGACGACGACGCGCTAGTTCTGAGGGGGGGGGGAGGGGGGAACGATTTTACAATCCACAGAGTTTATGAGGTTCTCCCCGGCGATTATTTCAGAACTTCATCCCGGAGTGGGGAGTGTCGTGAATTTCCGAAATTTCCCATACACCCGTGTAAATTCCGAAGCGTTGAGCCGCGGACAATAATATATAGCGCTGACGATAGTCCGAAGGGCGGAACGATCGACCCAATCTCCCCCCCCCCTATCTCACCTGATATCCGCCACCGCGCTGTTTTATCGTGCCGTTCGCTCGTATCCGTTACTGCCGTTACATTAGTGCCCGCGTACGGGCGTGACGTACTCACGAATTTCCAAACGCGTGTGCTCGCAGACACGTCGGGGAAAAACACGACGGAAACCAACGCGACGTCCGACGTGGCCGCACGCGAATATCGCCCGTCATCTACACTGTCGTCCTGCTATACGCGACTGTTATTTGTTATTTTTTTTTTACAACGTGTGGTCGTCCAGACCGTTACGGCGTACCGTCTTTCTCCCCCCTTCCCCCGCCGATTCCGTTTTTGGTGTATTTCGGGGTCCGACCTAGCGATTTCTCAAAATAAAAAAAAATGTCCATTATCGACGATTATCGCGATTTGCCGTTCCGCAAACGTAAAATACTAATACTACACAATATTATTTGCGGCCCATTCTACACGCGACATTTCGACGTACTCGCGATTCGTCGCCCCGCGAGATTTGTCCGCCCCGAAACCCGGGTGACAACCGACGTCGTTATTCGCGCACGCGAAACAATTTGTCCGGGGTGAGAAATGATAAAAATTACCTAACAGAAACGTTTGACGATGACGGATTTTCGGTCGACGTTTTCGGCATGCGCGCGAATAAATAATCGATTTACACCGGTTAAACACCGAACGCGATACGATGGCCGCGGTGAATGATCGGTAACGCCGGTCGTACTAGCCGACGAAACTGCGAAAACTTTTTACCGCGGACGATGTCCCGAAAACGTTCCGGGGAAACTTTTTCGGCGGTCGGCCGGTGGCGTCGCCATTAAAAAGACGGACCGAAGAGAAACGCACGCCCCGAACGAAACGATACCGTCCGCGATTCCGTAATCGTTCGGGAAAACGCGATTTCGGACGGTGCGGGTATTTCGGTGTCATAATATTGAATTTGCTTTATTAAAAAAATAATAAAAAAAAACTCGGTAAATCCGTTTTCGAACCGAACAGAATGTGGGACGCTGCGAATTCGGTTCAGAAAACGCGTCTGTCGATCGGCGAACGCGACACTGTGAGCGTTTTATTTTCGGAGTTTTTCCTCCGTAGTGTGCGTCCGAACCGCGTTTCAAGAAGACGGGCGGGGTAAAAAGTCGCATCGCAGACCGCCCGCGATCCCGTTCGCGAAACGAACTCCCGTGCAATACGTCAGTTTTGACATTCCGCGTGTGCACCCGCGGCGGTCCGATATGAAACGCGGCCCGGGCCGTCCGTCACGGATCCACCGTAACGGCGAATAAGGGCGGCGCGGCCGTGCCCCCGGCTGCCGACGGTCCGGCGTCCGTTTCTCCTCCGGTCTTTTTCCCGTCCACGCGCTCGGCGATTGTCCGGCCGTCAAAAGCGCGCGGTGGCGACGAGAGTTTTACGACCGCCGCGAAACAAATAATTCCGTGACGCGGGCAGCGGCGGCCGTACCCTCGTCAATTTGACGGGACACGCAACAACACGCAGTCGTGCGCGCGTGCCGGCCGCAAAATATTACGTTTATTATTATTATTATTATTATTATTATTATTATTGTTATTATTATTGTTATTATTGTTGTTACGGCCGTTCGGCCGAACCGTTTTCCCGACGACGATACCGAACGTCCTCTCTCCGAGGACGGGACGTTTCCCGTTAATACGTTATTCTCGCGTCGTGCGCGGCGCGACGGGGGATTTTCGCGTTCGGCCCCATTCCCCGCCGATAAGTACGCGCGTCACGCCGCCGCAACAACGCCGCGGGCGTCCGTAATAGTCTCGTGGCGGGACCGGGATTACCGAGCCCCGGCGGTACGGCCCGGACGACCCGTCCGTCAAACGTCCCGCCGGCCTTTCAATAGCGTCCTTATTATGTGTCCGTACCCGCGGGACGTTGGCCGTACACGATTTTCCCGCCGCGTAACATGCGAAATTTCGTTGTCCGATACCGAACCGAAAAACGTTCCGGTGTTTTCGATTTCGGGACGCCGTTAATCCGTTCCGTGGATTTTAAGATCGCCGTGCGCCGCGCAAACACGCGATTAGTATAGCCGCGCCCTACCCACCCCCCCCCATCCCGCAGCTACCACTGCGCCGCATCCGTAACCGCTCCCGGGGTATAAACGCGCACGACGTTTTTAACCAGAAATAGTTCTCCAGCGGAACAATTGATGGTTAAATGTTCGTAATAGAATTTAGTAAACATCGTGAAACATCGTATCGGAAATTCTCGAACGTTTTGGACAACACGTCTACTTTATTTCCGTACGTTGGAAATGCAGCAGCAATTCCGCACTCCGCGCCTCTTATTTTTTTGTAGTCCGCGACCGATTTTTACTTCTTTTAAAATCCCTCGGCGTACTTTGTGCAAGTTTACAACTGTCTAGTGTAGGAGTTCACGCCGTCTTTTGTGAGGGTTATCGGTACGCCGGCGCAGGAGATTACCTACTTTCGTATGGGGTTCACCATCACGCCCCCCCCTCCCCGTATTACGAGTGTTTTTCGCGAATAAATACGCGCTTTCCGGAATTTACGGCCGGAGCGTGCGCACGATGCGGCGGCGTGCAAATATGAAACCTCCGGAGGAATCGGCTTTTGTTTTATTATTAATTTATAATACGCGATCGCGCGAATCTTAAGTTCGCCGTTCGCCCGCGGTATAACGTGTAAATATACATTAATGAGAATATATGAATTTATATACGCACGTATTGTATACACGTACAGGGTGTTTTCGCCCGCGTTCGCGAGTTGACAGCCGTCGACTTTGCGCCGACCCCGCGTTCCGTACACACGCCGTTGTTAAATTATAATTTTCGTCGCGACGCGGAAACGATTCCCTCGGGGTGGGGTGTTTATGTGCCGCGCGGACGTTTTCTTATAGGCGCGCGCGCGCGCGCGCGTGTCAAAACCGTTCGGAAACCGCCGCCGTTGTTATTATTATTTAACGCGGCGCGGTACTTTTTCGGAACTTTAATCGTAATTACATGTGAGCGCGCGTCAGCCGAACAATACGCTTTTGTCGTTCGGAAACCCGCGGCGCATTATTTGAAACAATATCGCAATATCCGTTATAATATAATAACGCCGTTGTGTATAGTCGCGGGCCCCCTGTCAACTTTCGCAGACGTCCGCCGAATCGTTTCGATATTATTATTATAATATTCACCGCGTCAGCGTTCGTTTTTTTTTTACCTTTTTTTTTTTTTTCCCCGAAACCTTTCAGAAACAACCGGCGAAACCCGAGTGCGGAAAGAGACAAAGAGAGAGAGAGAGTGAGTGAGAATGAGGTATTGTATAGGTGCTTGACGCGTTTCCCGAAAATACGCGCGATGTTCCAGCGCAGAATATTATAATAGATTTTCTTGCGGTGCGTCTTTCGGGGAGACGGATCGCGATAATGTGATTAGAAAAAAAAAAAAAAAAACAACAACAAGAACAAAAAACCAACTAAAAGCAATAACTCGCTCGGTCGGACAAAAGAGCGCAAAACAAAAAAAAAAAAAAATATTAAAAACACAGATAATTGTTTTGTCACTTACAGCCATCATCATCTGTGCCACTCGAGTTTATATTTTTGCGTGACAATTATTATTATTATTATTATTATTATTATTATAATGGCCGGGGAAAAAAACCAATTAAACGCGTTTGGTTTTGACACGTTCATTATAATCGACTACCCGGTTAATTAATATTTTAACCGCGATGAAAACACACACAAACACAAAAAAAAAATTACGAGTCAGGTAACTTTTTCCGTGTTCTATGTACAAAAAAAAGACGATTCGCCGAGGTTATTCCGTACCGTATTGAAACGTACACGATTAAATCGTGCGGCGAAATCGCGAAATTTCGAATAAGATCGACTGTTTCACACGTGTATATACTTACGTGTCATTTCGAATTTTTTGCCGAGACCTGCTATATAAAAAAAAAGACCCGGAGGATCCGTAACATCGGGTGGCCCCAAAACTCTCGAATAATCGTTCGAAATCGTATACTTCGGTTTTATCAATTTTTGTTGTTCATTTCGCGGCGTCGCAAAGGGTTTTATTATTTTTTTTATGTCCCCGACGCATAAACTATATTTTTATTACGATATATTTTACAGTCGTATTACTACCGCGTGTATAAAAAAAAAAAAACAAAAACAGAAAAACCGAAAAACGTCCGTCGTTAATATATAATATTTCGTCTGCGAATCGTGTGCCGGTCGAATTACAATATAATATCGCTATTATCGCGTACGGTTTAATTATCGAATTAGCGTTTTTTTTTTTTTTTTTAAATATTTCGTATACCGATATAATAATAAAAACCTGTTTGCGCTCGCCCGTACACACTGGCTATTTTAATACACGCGCGTGTAAAAAGAGACACGCTGTATTTATGTGTACAATAAAAATGTTAAAAACGCGCGGTAACCTCCTAGTGTACACTGCAGTTGCATAAATAAAGGTATAATATTGTTCGCCCGATCCGTATACAATAATATTATAATATCCCGGGGAACACCGGCGGCGGCTATCGTGCCCCCGAATATTAAAATTATAATTTATTCTTAAATTATGCGAGACGTTAAAATATAATGCTGAATTTTAAAAAAAAAAAAAAAAAAAACCCCGTCCGTGACCGCGCAGCGCCGGGGTATACGCGAGATTCGTGACATCATTAACCGACGCGCGATTATACCCATCGCGTATTACACTCCTATCGCACCGAGTCTTATCACTGCGCGCGATCGTTTCAATTGTACACGCACACGCATTTAATACAATGTTACATATCGTGTTATTGTTTTTTTTTTTTTAAATATTCGAGTTCGTTAACATTGTAATGTACGATATTTTAATACGTTACACCCGTGCGCGCGCTTTGGCGAAACGAACCCGAAATAATCGAGAACCGACCCGTAATCCGTCGTACGCGGACGCGGAAAACAGAGACACGCGCGTACATTTAATCCGTCTTTACTGGCCGGTGGCGGGTCTCGTTCTGAGGCTTACGCGTACGTTTCGCCGTGTGCCCGGTCCGGCCACGTCTAATTTCGTTATCTAGAGCTACAAGCTTATAACTAGTAACCGCCTACTCGCGATTCGTCGAGAACAGATTTAGTAAAACTGCAGGTTCGGTAATAATCCGAGTCGAATATCTGGCGACTATGGCTGCGGGTCGCCAGTTACAAAAGGAGAAATATACAGACTGTATGTATTATGTCCGCCGGTAACTAATCAGTAGTAGTAGCAGCAGATCCGGTGGCTATTGTAGAAATCGTTATGGCATTTTCGTGGTAAAAAAGGTAACGCTTTTGAATGAGATTCGACGCGCGGAGTTTGACAAGTTACGGTTTTACACGAGTGAAAACGATATTGCACTAGACACGCGCATGACAGAAAGAAATAATTAGGATTTTTTACTGTTCGACAATACTTAGCTTTATATGCGGTTAGCATACTTCATATTGACTAGCACTACAAATCTACCCAGCACCGGTCGGCCAATATTGCCCTGCAGTGTTCCCAATACGTCCAAATATTTGCATGAGTTTTCGGTAAATCAATTAGGTAGAAAACGAATACATGCACGGCGTGTACCGATATTTATTAATTTTCGTATTGAGCTCCCATCTGACTTTATATCTTAAAAAAAAAAAAAACCGAGAGGCGATCGTTTTTCACAGACCGCATTCGTTTCTGCCCTCCTCGAATATTAAAATTTATATATATATATACATGTGTGTGTGCGTGTGTGTTTGTTTTTGTGTGTGTGTATGCGTACGATGTTTATTTTAGTTTTAAGTATTTTTTTCCCTTGTTGTTTCCCGTCGAAGAAATAGACCCACTTGAATGTAATTCTTTTAAACAACGATGACCGCGCGTATTTTTTACCCCGGCGGATCGCCACTTACATCCGGTCTCGGGTAAAAAGTTTCAAGCCGGTTATAAGAAACGGTGTAGAAATTTGTGCTCGGAATCGAAGGGGCGAAATACACGCACGTCGGAAACTCCATTACTTACTAATGTTGAAAAACGATGGCGGGCGTAAACGAAAATCGGTTTTATACGGTCCGAACGTTTTTCGTCGGCTATAATACTTAGCGTTGTCGGTGGCGTGTTTTTTTCTATACGTATAATATATATATACACAATGTTTTTTATTTTTTTTTTTCGAATCTCGAATTATCATCAAATGGCCGTATCCTTTTTTTCCGAATTCCAATTACTCGCCGCCGCCCGGAAAAAAAAACGGGACCTTCTAGAAAACGGCCCGTGTCGGCGGATACGATACGGGGCTGTGGGGTTGGTGAGGGGGGGGTAGAGGGTGTACGGGAGCCGATAATAGAAGTCCCGGGCGTATTATGCCACCGAACTATATAACGTACATCCCTATACGTATAGTGTACGCGATACCGTATATTGCATACGCGCGTACGGTGACGGGGGACGAGAAAGAAAGAAAGAAAGAAAGAAAGAATGAATGAAAAAAAAAATAAAAAATAAAAAAAAAAAAATAAAAAAAAAAAAAAAAAAAAAAAAAAAAAAAAAAAACGTCTTTATCTCGCAACAATAGTCGCGCGCGCAAACTTACATCCCGCCGCCGCGCCGCCACACATACCGTGTGCAGGTACCTCGTATATTATGATAGACGGCGACCAGGACCGTACAATCTATTCGCCAGACGTGCAACGCGGTTTATTGTCGTACACGTTCGCGTGCACGCGCGTGTGCACCGGCGGCGGCGGCGGCGGCGACGACGGTGAAAACCGAGGAAAAATCACAGAAAATAAATAATAGTAATAATAATGATAATAATAAAATCGCTACAGTGATAATAATGCGGAAAGAAAATAAAAAAATGATAATAATAATAATAATAAAATAAATAGGTTTCTTCGCCGGACGCGTTCCCGTCGTAAACAACGCCGACGACGGCGTATTTATTTATTTCGCGTACGTGTGTACGCGTGTAGACACGATTGTTTTTATATTATTATTATCCCGCGTGCACACGTGGGAGCCATCCCGACTTGTATCCCGCACCTATATATATATATATATATATATATACATATGCGTATATACACACACGAGCCGATATTGAATATTTGTTGTTTTTTTTTTTTTTCCCCGTTTCCCAGTCGAACGTGTCGTGTACGCGCGCGGATTTACGGACTCCGTCGCGTTTTATTACACGCGGTTCTGTGCGCACGCATACGGCAGTCCGGCGAAATCCGTTTCCCCCCCCCACACACACACACACGCACGCACGCACACGCCCCCTCCCGCCGTCCGCCGATACCGAAACGCGCGGCGCACAACGCGGACAGCCGTCCCGCGAAACGGGAAATGACTGCGCGTAAACGCAATTTTCCCGCGGCCCGACGTTTCCGCGGGCCCTGCCGGAAACGCCGTCGCCGTTAGGAAATTTTCAAAAAAAAAAAAATTTAAATAAAAACGCGTCTCCTTTTATTCCCGTCTTTGTGGGTTGAATTTTCGACGAATCGCCTCCCGAGTCGGGCCCGCGCGCCGGCAAATCCAAACCGAAACACGAAATGCATTGTCTTCTACTCGCTTTCAACCGTCCGCGATTGATTACAGACCAGCGCAGACCTCCGTCGTGTCTCCCATTCGTAATTCCGTTTCTTTTCTTCGGTGTCTGTGTCTCCGCCGCATCCGTATCCGACGGTCGTACGCTACATCGGAGCCCGTCATCTTCGCAGGTCCTCCATTGGTCTGCCGCCGCAGTTTATACCGTAGGATCGTTGACGGCGCCCGTGCCAGCTGGGTTGTTTTCCTGCGACTGTACCTCTTTCCGTGATTTTTTCGCGAGCTTACCGTCCGCTCGCCGAACGCGAGCAGACGCGCTCTATAGTTTTGTCCGTTTTGACTTTGAATGCCGTGCCAAAGTTTGTCCTTTACACAATGTTCAACGTTCCGCGGTTTGTTACTATTATTCCAGCCGGTTGAAACTTGAGCACAAAGGTCACTGATTTTCTGCTATCTGTAACTATTGTCCACGTTTCACGGCCGCATACAATCACAAGATTCGACGTGGCGATTTATTTCCTATACGACTTATATGTGAAGAATTTTTTAACGGCCGGACGGCTGCGGCGATGTCGCGGTTGTGCATTTCGTCCCGGACTATCGTGTAAATCACGCGTTTAGAAAAACCCAGAATTTTTTTGTTTTTTTTTTTTATATTTCTCGTACCTACGAAACGACGAGGTTGACGTGTCGTCGCCGATACGCATCTCCACATCTCTCCGCGGCGGCGGCGACGACGCTTTCGGAATATTATTATAATAACGTGCCGCCACCGGTCTCGTTTCGGACGGTAAATCAAAAATGCACCGTGTACACGTAATACTATAATAATATTATAATTTAATGGCCGAGTGTGACAAACACAACAAACCTCGCGCCGTGGACACGAAAACGTGCGGGCGATCGTGGCCAGTAGATAACCCGCAGGTGCCAAAAAAAAAAAAAGTAAAAAAAAAAAGAAAACGCCATTAACTCGTATTCGTTCGCCGCGAAACAATATATCACTGGTTAGTACGTATGTCATATTAATATTATTATTATGTATGCGTTAAAGACCGGATTTGTTCCTATATATTTATTACCGACCGCGGTGTCGTCGTCGCGGGTGACTGCGGCCGATTTCGCGCAGGACTTGGTAAATTTCGAAAATCGATAAACAGTTGAACGCCATAATACGAATAAAGGTGGGGGGGTGATGGTGGATTACGGTACCGGATCTCGTGCGGACCACGATTATAATTATTGACCGAAGGAGCGAAAGTCCCAACAGACGAGGCTCCGGCGAGGGTAAGGCCGATTTTTGATTTTCACTCTTACGTCTTGAGGCTTAGGGTTATTACATCTCGTATTGTCCGTGATCAATTGGTAATTGGTTCGATTTATAAATTTAGATAATAACTTAGTTTTTCCGTCGATTTTATCCGTACTGTTCACACAATTGCGCTTACCGCTTTTCGGATTTTTAATTATACTCGCCGACACTGCAACAATAATATTTCGTCGGTTTCGGCGCCGGAAAAGGGAATTTTTTCAAGAGTAATTTTCCGTCTAATTCTTAATAACTAGGATATAGTTTCAATAGTCGTCGGACCAAAATCCACGGCCCCGACACACCCGAAACAACACTCCTCGCCGACGACGAATACTCAAAATCGAAATGTTGTTTTTTTTTTTTTTGTTATTAATTAAGTCTCCTCTGCAGTTTTTCGGCCTCCCCGTATTTTCCTTTTATTCAGCCATCGCGGTTGCAGTTTAAACCAACAATCATGATGCTCTATCGTCGCTCGGAGTGGTTTACACGCACACAATAGTATTATTAATAATATCCCCGTCGACCACGGTGACGCATCGCGTAGTGTTTCAAAAAAAAAAAAAAAAATAATAATAATAATAATAATAATGAAAAAAAGGCAAGACCGTTTGAACTCCGTCCGCCCGTGCAGCTCGCGGACTTTTCCTCCGCCGCCGTAGGTTTTCGAGATAATATTATAATAACCGGCCGGCCGTAAATCAACAAGATATATACACGCGCACACGACTCTGTTTACTCTTGTTGCGCAGCAGTGCACGTTAAATCATTTTTATTACACGCGTTTTGAATAGTGCACCGGCTGCAGGACTCTCGAACGCGCGTAAAAATATGTATTGGGTCCGGGACTGCGAGTCGAGTCGAGTCGTGTTGTTTTTTTTTTTTTTCGACGACAAACCCGCCGTCTCTTTTTTTTCCGAATAATACGATGATGTACGATTGTGAACAATAAACGAGAGTTGAAAAAAAACACCGCGAAATCCTCTGCGTCGCGACCGCGACAACGACGTTTTTTAAACCGTATTATGTTTTGCGAACCCGTTCGATTAATTACCGTTAGGGCGGCGGGTTTTCGAAAACGTGCGAAACCGCGCGCGAGCTCCGGGCCGGACCGGGCAGTTTTCATCGCGACGGCGCTTGTCGAAAAACGCGCTCAGGCCTCGCGACCCCAAAGGCCGCGTAGAGCCCACAGGCATGTACGACGCGTCCGTCCCGCGAACGCTTATCGCGGACTCGTGTCGGACGGTGCGTGGAGCGAACGTGTGCGCGTGTACCTATATTACGAGTGCGTGTTGTGTGTTTGACGGGAGGGGAAAAAGCGTTTGGTAGCATAAAAAAAAAAAAAATGAAAAGGCTCTCGCGCGCGTTTTGACGTTTCGCGCAGTAACGGCAACGACAAAACAACGGCAATAACAATAATGCGAGTAATATTACGCGTGTCGCGCAGCGCATTGGCCCGCGGGAGCGAAACCGCGCGATTAACGTCCGCGCACCGGAATGCATTGCTCCGGATGTTTTTAACGAGCGAACGTTGTCGTCGCCGTATCCGTCGCGGTCGTCATTGTAGTCGTGTTCGCCGCGTTGTACGGGTGCATGTGTGCGTGTGTACGTACCCGGTGTGTACAATACACACCGGTGTGTGCGTTTGTTCAATACTCGTTTATAGCGTCCGCTGTGTGTGTGTGTGTGTGTGTGTGTGCGCGAGTGCGCGTGTAAACGGAGAGAAAAGTTAAAATAAAAAAAATAAAAAAATACCCCTACTCGCTTGTAGCCGCAGCGTACGTACGGCCGCCGCCGCGTGCATGACGTAGAGTTGTATGTGCGGGCTAGGAAAAAAACTACCGACGCGTTTTAAAGACTATTTTTTCCTGAAATAAAAAAAAAATGCTTTAAGCTTTACGCACGTTGCAGATGCGGCGAGGAGATGTAAAAAAAAAAAAAAAAACTGGAGTGTAAATCATGTGTGCGTGAAAGCACGTTAAACAGCGAGAGTACCTCCACGCGCCTCTCCTCTCCCGTCCCTCCGCCGCGGGACTTATATATGAAAATATACGAACCCCCTCCGCCCGCTCGCCCACAGCTCACGGGGATCCGTCGGCGGCGGTGCGACTGCACAAAGACGACTACCGCGTTTCCGGTCGGATTTTTTTCACTATTTTTTTTTCTTTCTTTCTTTCTAGAATTTCCCGCGTCGAGACCCGAGGAATGTATCGGATTTTTACACACCTATTACACTATTCGCGGGCGCGTGTGTTTTTTTTTTTTTTAAGTTTTTTCCGTACATTATTATACCGACCACTTTTGTCGGTTATAATGTAAAAACGGCTCCGAAACTTTCTCGCCGCACGTTAACCGGATACATTATAATTTAGTATAGGTGGTTGCAGTTTATTTTCGAAACGTCTTTCCGGATTCCCGAAAACGGTTTTCTGAGGGGGGGGGGGAAAGTTTTGAAAAACGACGGCGAAATCCACGCGGATTCAAACGACGCGTTGCAATTATTGCTTGAAACGCTACCCGGCGCGCAACATAAATCACGGAGTGCTCGGGATTGGGGAGGGTAGGGGCTTCTCTTTGGCTCCGGCAATCCTATACACGAAACGTCATACATACGAATCGTCCCGAATCGCCACCTAGTGCCCACGTGTTTTGTATTTTTTATACGTGTCCCGCGGTCCGGCCTCAGATCCTCCCCCACCCCTCCACCACACAGTCCATCACTCGGAAACCGTATTTTAATACGCGTACTACATACGGCGACGACGGTGTCCGAGACGACGCCGGTAGGGATACGGGCGGGGGCAGAGGATAAGTGACCGGCCGCGGTGGGAAGAATTCTCTCCCGGACGGTTGTGCAGCATCACGTAGCCTGAAAGTGACAAGCGCGGATCGCATGGGAAATGAGTTTCGCGTCCGGACCGCGGGGAAACGGCCACGAGGACGACGGCGACCGCGACGGTCAGCTTGACGACGACGATTGACGCGGAAATATTTATTTATATAATGCGGTTGTGTGTGTGTGTGTGTGTGTGTGTGTGTGTGTGTGTGTGCAATATATAAGCGTATATTATACATGTATAATGTAATAATACGTAGGAGTATGACTGCCGCGACGATAATACGCGCATTTACTATACGACGGGAATACGACGACGACGACGATTGTTGTTGTTGTCGTCGTCGTTGTCGTCGTCGTCGTCGTCGTCGTTGTCGTCGTTGTTGTCGTCGTCGTTGTCGTCGTTATTGTATAATAGTATTAGCGAACGACTCCCGCTCGTCTCCCCGGAGAACGGCGAATAAATCGTTAAAAAACGAGAAAAATGAGAAGAAGAGGGAAAAAAAAAAGAAAAGAAAAAATAGCCGTGCATAAAATATATTATGCCGCGGCGGAAAACGTCGAGTTATGCGTATGCCCCCGCCGCAGATTCACGTGTGTACACTTACGGGTATTATTATCGTACGAGAGCGGTGCCGCTGTTGCTCGGCGAGAAGGCCGAACGACGCGACGTTCGGGTTCTCTCCCGCCCCCACCCACGACCCCGCCACGCCGGGGTGAATCGGATATAATATCGCGTATTATACGGTATACAGAGCGTTTTGCTCTCGCGAATGCCCGTGTACGCGTGCCTAACAATAACGATAACGTATTCCCGGCGCATTATACGCTTTTCGTTAGTGTAATTGGTTCGAGTCCGGAGCAATAAAAACCAGAAGAAGAGGAGCGAAGAAATTACCCTGTATAATATCGCGCACTCGAGTCTATACGGCCGTTTCGCCGTCGAGAATAATAACCGATTGCTCCGCGGTTCATAAATGTTATTTTCACGTACACGCGCGGCCGTGGCGTAGGCGGAGGACGACGGGGGTTTTCGTCGGGGTTCGAGTGTGGCGTAAGGCCGAGTCGCGGGGAGTTTGAGGGTGATATCGGTCCCCCCCCCACCCCAATCGGCTTGAAATATTGTTATTGTAAATATTGTGTGTATCACTTAGAGAAAAACAAAAAAAAAATACGAGCAATATAGAATGCCGAAACGCGTATATTCCAGCCAACTTGCCGAGGATAAACTATTGACCTAACCGTTTTTAGGATTCGGCTTTTAAAATTGCCGATTCCCACAGTCAACCGTTGGGTAGAAAGCTCGAGTTCGCGATGTATTCGCGATTCTATATTATTCGCTACGTCTCTTCACGATCGCTGATTGTTCCTGGACGTGTTCGATTATTTTTCGAACGACGCCCCCGTCCGACGATTTTTACCGCCGTTGTTTTTATTCCCGACCGCGAATTGCGTATCTCTCCCGTTTCGGTCCGCCCGCCTTTTAAACGACGATGTACCGCGTAGTGTATTATTATAATACTACGCGAGTGTCACAATATCCGTCGCCTTTGCAGACGGTCGCGCGGAATCTCGTTCGGATAAACGCCACTGCTCCGGTATTGTATTACACCGTCGTCGTAGCCGTTGTTATTACCGTTGTTATTTCCGTTTCGCTTATTTCCGTCCGTCGTTACCGTATTAAAGTACGAACGAGGTCCTGTCCGAGTTGCGACATCGCGTCGGAAAACAAAAAACAAAAAATGCAAAACGGAATTTCTTCTGGGTCTCGGATTCGGCCCTTACCGCCGGTCTCCCCTCCCCCCGTCACACACCATTTTTCGAAACGTTCGCGGACGTCCGTCTCGTTAATTTACCGCCGACGGTAATACGAGTGCGCGCCGAGGCCGTGTTTTTACGATGCGCGTCCGACGGGACGGACTTCAAAGGATTTCCGCGTCGTATCGGACCGTCCGCGCCGGTCATAATAATAATAATAATACACTCTCGTGTACACAGAATATCGTTTTGTAAACGGGAAACCGGCCGGTTCCGCGAGCGTTTCGGTTTTGCAACTGTGCCAAAATCAATATTGTGTACGGACGCGGGGTCACTACGAAGTATTATTTACTCAATCGGCGAAGTTACGCGTTACGTTCCGCGACTCAACGGCCGCGTCGAATTTCAAATGTTTCGCAAATACTCGGCGGAAAATATGGGCTTTCGGGCCGCTATATTATCGTTCCGTTCGGTAATTTAACGCCGGAAGGGGTTCGGAACCACTGTCGGGGGGCGGATTTCGTTCGGGACCGATTCCGTTGAAACACACGTTCGAAATTCCGTGTGAAAACGACTAATGGCTTTGGCGCGTTTCGTCCCGTGAACGCGCGCACGAGTTTAAACTCGTTTAGCGTTTTTTTTCTAGACCGATACATAATAGAACGATGACACGCCGGTATCGACGTACCGAAATAAACGCGGAACAGACCGCGCGGTTATTTACGGTCGACACCCGACCGCGGACTATACTCGTATATAGTTTAATCTACGATGTCGATGGTTTTAATACGAAAATATCGTATTATGCGGTTTTCGCGGCCGCCGTAAGCCACCGCTATTACTCTGTGGCCACTGTGCAGCGTACAACAGCAATAACAACGCAACAGACCGGTTTTCACGTGTATTTAGAGCGGTCACCGTAAAATTATAGCCGAAACCGAACTGTGAACGATTTTGAACGCGGGGTACGACCGCAGCGGGAGACAAAAGGCGAACAAAGTCCGACAATGTTCCGCGCGACATTGTTCCGACCGGTGTTAATTGTTTACGCGTTAGTGATGGCCGGGGAGACATGATGTGAAGGGTACGGGGAAAAAACGAGAAAAGCGCATGGTTAACGATTAAAAAAAGTGACGATTTTTTTTTTTATTTTTTTCCGAAATTTCCGGATTGAGTCTGATGTTAAACACCGAAACGTATACGTGTAATCACTGTAACGGTATAATATCCGGTACACGGTGCACGCGGAAAGACGGTGCACCGAAACGAATACGGACTGCGATTTATCTGTGCATAAACATTACGTTCGCGCGTTCGCGTGTCCGCGAATATCGTGTCGCGCGCGTATTTGCCCGCGGGGGCGCAACAACGTCGTCGGCCGCGGCACGCGTATCCGCGCGCGGCGCGGCGGGCGAACGGGACGCGGTATAATATCGTTGTTCGCGCCGGGCACACGCGCCACCGATGTCGTTTATTTATCGTTATTATTATTATTATCCGCGGCGGCGCGGCGTCGTGACGCTTCAAAGACGAGACGGCGCTGCTCGCGGAAATCGGTTTTAATCGAATTTTCTCGGCTTCCGGCGCACCGTGTATCATATCGATACCGATACGTATACCTGCGCGCGTATAACGTAATTAACGCGCGGACGGCCCCCGGGCCGATAGTAATAATCAAAGAGGCGCGCGCGCCCGTGCATCGCGCGGTACACGTCGGCCGCAAAAGACCGCCCGGGGTCGGGCGAACGCGGTAGTCGGCGGCAGGCCCGTTTCTCTGTTTCTGCCGCGGAAAACGCGCGTCGATTGAACTCCCGTGCACGCTCGCGATCTGGCGCGTAACCGGCGGCGGGACGACCCGGATGAAAGGGAACGGGGAAAAAAAAAAAAAATCAAAAATAATAATAATAATAAACAATCTGCGGCGGCGGCCGTTTCTGCGAGAGTATCCCCGCTGTTCCGGAAATTAGAAACGGGGCGCGTCGCCCGGAGAGAAATGGGCATTTTCCCGCGGCATTCCCCGTTTTCTTCGCGGAGCGCGTTCCGTCGCCCGGCCGCCCGCCCGCCGCGATCCCCGGCTTTGATCGAAAACGCCGCCGGGCCCGCGCGCTATTAATAACGACGCGACGGCGGCGGCGGCCGTTCAGGTGAATCCCGCGACTTCGCGCGGCGGCGTCTTCCGCCCCGCGCCTACCGTGCCGACACGTATATTGCGTGAACACCCGATTCGTTTTCCGTCGCGCGCGGCTTTATCGCGAGCACGGCTTCAAACGGTCATAAACGATTGTCGCGCGGCCCGAGCTCCCCGCGTATCCCCGCGAAGGAAAGCGCGAACCCGACGGCACGGTCGTAGGCGCGGATCGCCGGGAAAACGCCCCGGGCAGTCATTGCGCTCGGCGTTTTCGTGCTGCGGGGCGGACGGGGCGATACGACAAAATAATATTGTGTCATTCGCAGACGCGCGCGGGGATACGCCCCCGTCCTTCCTCTCCCCCCCCCCCGTCACAATATCTAGTTCGCGCGTTAAAACCTGTACACCCTCTCACAGCTTCTTTCAAAATCGTTTTCCGCCCGCGGCAAAATACATACGGTCACCGACCGGACGCCGTCTACGACGCCCCGCGACCGAGTACGGCGCGTCCAACGACGGACCGCAGTCACGCGCGTTAACTGCGCCGCTCGCCCCCGTCCCCGTTTTTAGATTTCCGAACGTATCCGACGACGGCGGCGGAGGCGCGTACGGGACGCGAAATCCCCGGGAAACACGTGCGCTCGCGGGGCGGCACCGGAGGACGCGTGTAAATTATTACGATGCCGTGGCCCGCACGTTATCCGGGCGCGGTGCGCGCGTACAAGACGAACGCGGCGCGCGTATTAATTAGGACGGAAAAAATCCCGCGTCCGGACGCGTAGTGAGCCTGTACAACATAATTACGGGCGACCGGGGCCGCGATAAACGGAGGAAACGTCGCGAGGCCGCCCGACGCTAATTAGCGGCGGGCGCGCCGTCTGCGGACCCGATTCCGAGGCGGCGGGTTTATTTTTTTCGGCCGTGAGTATGCGTACGCGCCGCGTCACCTCGCCCCGTCGCGGTCGCCGTCACACGTGTGCGCCGTCGCTCGCGGCCAACGCGTTCGAAATAATAATAATGGTAATAATAATGATAATAATGTGTAACATCGCGATTTTCCGATCGCCGTCGGCACACCGTCTGCGATAACGCGTCATGTCGTTATCATAAACGGCCGACGCCGTCCTGGCAGTCTTTCAACTTTTTTTTCCTCTCTCCGCGCGTCACCGGAGCGCAAAAGCCGCCCGAACTCTGGCTTCCGCGGCGGGGACGGTGATAGGGGCGGGCGACGGTACGTATAGTATTAACGAGGGAATTAATATCCGCAGAGTCGTAATGCGACGACGACGTTAATATTATATATATAAACGTATATAAGACGAGTGATAATAGCGAAATAAAAGCTCGCGGCGGCGACGATGAATTATCGCGATAATTAAAAGGAGATAGGTCCTCGCCCGCCCTCCCACCGCGCGGTCGTATAACGGCGACGGGACCGCGGTTTCTCGAAAAACTTCTCCGGGAGGGGAGGGGACGGAACGACCGCCGCCGCCGCCGTTTAACGTCATTATCGTTATCATTATTGCTTTACGACCCCGCGGTTGTTTCCGCTCCTCCCGGTCCTCCGCTGAACCCCGCGCAGTTTTACGGACGATTCGCGACGGTTTCCCGGCCGTTTCGCGACCGTCATAATCATTCTGACGCCACGGTCGAAAATCCAAACGCTAAGCCGTCGATGGACGAGGCCGCCGGGATTGTCGGCTCGACAGCTCATTAGGTTCCTCAAAAATACGAGATACCGATGTACGGTTCTACGACGATTTAAAAAAAAAAAAAAATTCGCGTACACATCGGCAACAACGAAATATCGCGAGTCTGGCCCGTTGTCAATTTTCGGAAAACCGTAACTCTGCGGAACGTAACACTTCGCGGCCCGAGTTTTGGCCGCTTTCGCCCTCCGCCGCGGCAACGTGCTGCGGGGGCCGTAGGGAAGACATCTCCTTTGTCCGTTTCCGTCCATTGTTTTGGAAATACCGCAGCGGCTAACTGAATTTTGGAGTCGTTCCATATGGCGTTATATATATACACACACACACACACACGTACGCACACAACCGCGTCACGGAGGGGAGGAAGAGCCCCTGTCTCTGCGGGCGGAGGACACTCGACCGGAGAATAATACACGTATACCTGTGAGCGCGCGCGCGCGCGCCCGCCACCATATCCGCCCTCCACTTTAATTTCGCACCCTCGTTTTTTTTCCGCTACTCCATACGGCCGCCATACCCTCGCGCCCCGGAACTTCCGCAGTGGCCGTGGCACTCGACGACGACGCCTTACCTAAAACACACGCTGGGTCGATCCGGCCGCCGTCGCCTATGCATACACTTCCGGTTGTCGGGTTTTTAGCTCGTCAACAAACCGTTGCGCCGTCGCGCGTCTATGTACACAATACGATCCGCATAATATCATATCGATTCCTACGTGTACGACCGGTCAAGAAGACCGCCGCCCCGTGAATCCGATAATACCGCCACCCTCGGCCCAAATCGTTTCGGCCGCTACCTCCGAAACGCATCGCCGGGCGTACACCGCGCGGGTGCGACTCGGCCGATAGTGCACACCGCGCGAGTGCGTTTCGGCAAGGGTAATTTAGGCTCCGTCGACCCGGCCCGGGGTCCGCGTGGCCGTCTGTCGCGGCAGCTTTCCGACCGACCGGGTCGCTTGAAGTTTCGCGGCGGAAAAGGCGATATCGAAGTCTCACCCGTATTTTCCTATATCGGTGCAGGAACAGAGAATAACCGCCGGTGCCCGCGTCGCGAAATCCACGTGCGTGTGTATCGTTACAGCGACGCGTCACCGTGGCGGCACTACACCGTGTACATAATATTATCTATCGGGTGTTGCACCGTACGACGGCGAGGGTCGGTGTCGGCGTCGCGGACAATAGGGAGGGCCGCGGCGACGAATAATAATAATTGTTTTTATTGCGATGCGTTCTCCGCGCGGTCGCTACGCGTGCGTAATAGAGGAGGAACCGCGTCGTTTCGCGGGAAATCTCGGGAGCCGCGGCCGCGACAGGGACGTCGCGTACGTGTATTATCGTTACGAGCGGATGACGGCCGAGTGCGGGGGAGGGGGGAGGGAACGTACGTTCACGCGTCGTTGTACAGGGCGTAGGCACTCGTAAGCCGCGCGTACTGTGCGTGCGCCGTCATTGAGCCGCATCGCCGCGATCGCTCCCGCGGCAACGACCGCGGCGTCCGGAGACAACACCCGGTGTCCGCGTACTTGGCCCCGGGCCGTGCGGCGCGGCCGGCCGCGCTGCGATCTCCGCGCCGTCCGACGATACGCCGCTGCTGTCGCCGCCGCGTTCACTCGCGCGGGTCCGTCGCGAACACCGCGAAAAGCCTAAAACCGAACCGCGTCGCCCGCCGCGTAAAACGATACGTCGCGGTACGCCGCGCGTCCGCGTGACACACGAAATATGCTGTCGGCGAAACGGGAGACTCTCCTCTCGGGTTACTTTTGCCGCGTCGGCGAGTCACCCTGTATACCCTGTATACGCGAGATGCGCGTGCCGAGGGCGTAGCGCGTATACACACAATAATAATAATAACACACGGAGACCAGCGGTGTCTGGGGTTGCCACGTCTCCGGTGACGCGGGCGCGCGTGTGCGTGTGCACACACGCGTTATAGTACGCCGTACTCGCCGAGCCCGCGTGCGCGCGCGCGCGTGTGCGTGCGGAGACACTCTTTTGTCTGACGATTGGATAATAATAATTTTGCGTGCGCGATAATAATCATAATAATAATACAGTGCTCTCTGTGTGTGTCTGTCTCTCGGCCACTCACACGGTCGCACTCTTCACGCACACACGCGCGCGTGTTGTTTTATATTATTGTGCGCGCGTACCGCTATGTTATTGTGGACCGTTTTGTCGTTCGGCCGGCGGCCCCCGGGGCGGTGCTGCGCCGTGAATTCGCGGGGGTGTGAAACGGCCGCGGCCGCGACGAAAAAATGTATTATTGTCAATAACGCGTGTACCGTGCAGCATATAATGAGTACAGAGGACGTGTACAACCTATTGAAACTCGTCGCCCGTTGCCGTTCCCGCGTCCGATCCGATCGATTGATTCGCCGCGCGGACCGTTCGTAGATTCGGAGTTTCGTGGGTGGAAAACGTCGGGACGCGTTTAACGGGTGCCTCTGTACGCACGTGAGGCGCGACAGCAATAGACAAACCGGTGATAAGTTAGCGTAAACAATAAATAAACGACAACAGGATCTCTGGCCCTAATGCTGTAGAGTCCCCGTCGGTAACCCGTCCCCGAGACCGGACGAACTTGGCTTCGGGACGACCGTCCGGCCGTTCGAGTTTACGTTTTCGGCGAAACTCTGCTGCGCGTGCGCCCGCCCGTTCTGTGACGGTTCGAACGCGTGTCGGAACGAATCCGATTTCGTATTATCGTACCGATACCCGTGGGCGTCCTTTGGGAGGGGGGGGGAGGCTGGCGAGGAAGAGACGTGTCCATTGCCGTCTTCGACCATTCCACGTCTGTTGTACACATACTTTGTGGTAGCCACGATAAATACTGTTGTGGGAAACAGTAATACGGTCGTGTTGCAATGGGTATTGCGCTCCGTAAACTCACGGTAGTATCACGGCTGTTGATTGGTCAACGGATGGGTAAATACTGTTGGGAAAATTCTGCGCGTTACCCCCCCCCCCCCCCCCCCCCCCCCCCCCNCCCCCCCAATCGCCATCCTGGATCGTCGCAAATGGACGCACGATACCGAAACCGGTGAACTGCCGCCGCGCGTCACCCGCGCTCGCCTTCGCCGCTCGCATCCGGATAGACGTTAACGTTAAACGATTTTTTGATATTATTCATCATTGTTGTTATTATCACGGCGCGTTATGCGCCCGGGAGCGGAACCATATGGCCGCCGCGGTTTCCCGTCTAATCCGCCGTGAAACAATATCGCCACGTATCGAGGGCCTCAACGGCCGCGGTGTCGTGAGATTTCGTGACGTTCCGGTATTTTTATCATTTCAAGAGGCGGCGGCCGGCCGAAACGATCCGCCGTCGTTAAAACAAACGGTCCCGTTTCAAACGCAGCGGCCCCGCGACGGCGGCGTCTGGTTGGGGATTTGCGCGTCTCGCTCCGACATCACACGCCGTCGGCAATAACGATAATAATAACAATAATAATAATAATAATAATAATGATTACGCGGTGATTACGATGTGTACACGAGTCCTCGTCAGGCCCCGGCGACGGGGACCCTCCGAGTCCTTTAAGACTTTATTTTTAAACCTCAAACACGTTGCGCGCGACGACACGTTGTTATTATTAGGTGCGTGAATGCCCGTGCCATGTGTTCCTCTTTATACACACGTATATCCGTGTGTAGCAGACGCGTTTCAACCGTACGGCCGTCACGCCATTACGTCCGCCTCCGTGATTTACGTTCGCCGGTCGTCGTCGTCGCGATGACGCGTAACACACGTACTCCGTTGATTACCGTACGTGTATAATATGACCGATTGATTTATTATCCCGGCCGCGGACCACGTTTTTCGGGTTCCGAGCGCGCCTTTTACGGGGTTAGTTACGCCGATATTCCGGCTCGAACGGAGACATGTAGAGATCCCGCCGGGGCTCTAGTTGAAAAACTAATAACACGAGTATGTTTCATTTAAAAATGTTTACAAACCGATAATATTTTTTAACGATAAAAAAAAGTAATAAATAGTACGGCCGGTATCGTGTAGATCTCAATTCAAAAGCCACGTATTATTTAAATGAATTAATATTATCGTTTTTAACCGAGTCGCTAACGTAGTTTTTACTAGTACTTATATAAAAATACGAACTAGTCACACCATCGGGTAACGAACAAATATTAAACTATCAATGTCAACGGTTAAACGTAGACGTAAAAAAGGTACCGTGGCAAAAACGGATACTCCGGGAGTCTGGTGGTCCTTCCTGGATCCCCATCCTCAATCCGGATATTATCGTCGATATTTTTTTCCGACCCGACGATTATTATTTTAGTTACGGGGACTGACTTAAGGAAATAGAAGAATAAATACGTGCAGTAATTCAAAGGCTCGGGACTTTATGCTCCCCTTAAAATCCACAAAATAGCGTTCGAAAACTTCGAAAAAGCCTCTAAAACGGAATTAAAATTTTTAAAAGTCTCCCCCCCCCTTCATAAACAGCTCGGAATTATAAAATCAAATTTTAGAACACTATTTAAAAGTGATTAACGCGAGTTTTTAAATAAAATTGAAAGTATTATAAAACAGAAAAAAATATTTCACGATAATCATTTTCGTAGAGTCGTAAAATCACATTTCGCGGTCAGATCCGAGCCCTCCGCCGCTTTCGTTTTTCACATATTTTCTCGCGGGGCCCTTTGGACGTATTTATTGTTTTATTTTTTTTTCCGCGTTACGATTAAACGCGTAAAGTCCCCGAACCCCGATTTTATTATTGGGTGTTACGGTACGACGACGCGTAACAATAATAACGCGTGACGCGGTGCGCGCGCGCATTGTACGAGATACGACGGCGCGGACGGGTGGCGGGCGGCGGTTTTTTTACGAGTTTGTTACTCTCCGCGCGGCTATTGCTGGCCGGGACGGAACGTGGAACCGCGCGGTATGCGCCCGACCGGTTGTGTCGCCGCACGGCCCCATAGGCAGGTAAATACCGCGTCCGGTTACTAAAACGTTACCGCGCGGCATTGGAATATTATTGCGCGCGCAGGCAGTGCCGGTGCCCGGTCGCCGCACACGCCGCATTCCTAGCGCGGGACCTGGCCGGCGGCCGCGGTACGGCCGCGACACCGTTTTACGCGATGGTATTTCCACTCGCTTCGAACGGTTTTTCGGCGGCGGCCAGCGGCGTACGCCGCGGGCGATTGGAGTTTAGGGGTTGTATTCTACCGCCCCTCCACCCCGCCCCAACAGGCTTGAAAACATCTCAGCAATTTCAATATCGAATCGCGTTTCGGCCGGGTCGCGCGCGAACGCTTCGCGTAGGTATCGATGAGGAATTCACTTTTGGGATCCGGCTTTTGAAACCTGGCCGGTTTCTCCGCGCAACGCAGTCGGGTGCGGTGTAGACGATTCGACGGTTTTTTTTTTTGTTCTTTTGAAAACGATCCGGACGCCGCGCTGCGCCCGTGCCGCGCTAAATTTCCGGCCGCCCGGCGCGACACAGACGGCGGCGACGTAACGGCGACACATTTCCTCCGCGCCCGACCGAGAACTTTCGTATCCGCTCGTGCCGCACACGGTCGTCGCGCGATATCGCCGCACCGCATCGCTGTACGGGGGGGGCGTCTCTCGCGCGCGACCGTGTAAACGAAACGATGACGACGCAGGCCGCGAAACGTTCCCGCGCGTTTCCGGCTTCTGCGGGCCCTCCGACCGTCGGTCAACGCGTCAATCGCGCGCGGATTCCGTTCCGTCGCCGGTTTTTTTTTTTATTACACGGCTCGGCGTTCGACTCCCGCGAGCGCGTCACGTCCGTCCGTCGCTGCAGTAATCGGCCTCTCCTCATTACGCGCGTCCAACTGAAATAATAACAATAACAATAATAATATTGTACTCTGCGTAATGTCATGTTATAGATGTATAGACGCGCATTTTAATACTTGTTTTTTTTTTTTTTTTTCGTTTTTGTTTTTGTCTCTTCGGCCGCGTTTCCGTTTCGCTCGGGGCACCGGGGACCAACCCCAATCGGCGCGATATTGATTTTTTTTTAATTTTCCCCCGATAACGGTCGCGATCGCAATACTATACTTTTGCCGGACCGTATAACGACGTTAACCATAGTATACGGTACCCGTGTTTTAAACCGCCCGCGCCTTGTTGCGTTCTGCATACGGCCTCGCTGCCGCGCACTTCGCCGCACGCTAATACCGCGCTATCCGCAGTTGCGCCCAGCGGACGGCGTTCCCGAATGACCAATAAGAAGCCGTTGTCGGCACTGTCAAAACGCGCACATGCGTGATACGTACGCACGATGACGATAACAAACTAGACTGTGATGCAGGCGATCGGACGCGCGTTTTCAATCCGCCATTAGACTCGAGGCCCGCGAGCCGGCCCGTCCGTCCGCTTTTATACACTCGGATCACTGCGAAATCCGCGCAACGTTGTAAACCGCGTTATTCGGTATAGATGCGCCCACTTGATTCCGGGCGGGGCGTCTCGTACAACGTCCGGTCACCGGACGGACAGTCGGCGCGTTAAAAAAAACCTCGTGACTTTACGTACGACAATAGCGAGTGTGCGTGTATCGTCGTAAAATACGTACCGCGGTACGCATACGGACGTACGGATATACGGACATACGCATACGGCGGGCGAACCGAACTCCATTATGCGCTGCAGGACTGACGGGCGTACCGTGACGTCGGGCCATGGTGGAGGGGGTGGGGGGGGAGCGGCGGTGGCGGCGAGACGCGGCCGGAAGCGGCCTCTTCCGTCTTGTAATCGCGCGAGACGCCCGGTCCCGTCGCCCCCGCCGCGCGTATTGTTTAATAACGCGTAAACGCCATTAAGCGTGTGCGCATTATGTACGGGGCGAGACGGCGAGTCGGACGGACGGATATGACGACTCGGCGGGCCGCTCGATTTTCCCTCGGTCGCACGATATTACGACGACGACGACACCGCTGCGGCAGGCCCGCGATGATATTATTGTTATTGTCATTATAAATCATAAACGCGTCTCCCCGGGCCGCGGCGGCGTCGACGTTTTAAATTCGGTTCGGAAGTCGTTCCGACCCGGCACGATATCGCCACTGACGGCGACGGCGACTCGCTCCTCCGCGGGAGGCGCGGCCACGCGGTTGTTATAGTTTTCGGTATACGGCGGCCGCGCCGACGGCAACGCGAACCCTTACACTTATATACGTATTGCGAGAAAACGAGACGGGCAAAAGTTCTACGGACACCGAGAAAAAAGAATTAATCTTCGGTCGCGCGCGGGGGAGGATAAGAGAAAAAGACCGAACGAAGGTCGGTGGGCGCCACTCGACGGGGGGGGAGGCAGATTATAAAGATTATCGCGGTGGAGCATAGGCCGTTCGGACAATAAAACCCGCGGCGCGGAACGACAGGACCGTCGAAATGTTCAACGGACGATCGACGCGGCTGCGAAAGAGGACGCAAAACGATTCGCAGTCGAAAACTCCAGGAGAGTCGGCCGCCACATGAGACGGCTGGTGGCGGAGGCGCGAAAACCCTCGGAGGGTACCGGTGGCGAGTGGACCGTTTGTTTTTCGTCCAAAGCGCCGGCGATAAAAGTATTGTCGGCTTACGGTTATCACTTCAAACTCACCGTTCGGCCGAGTCGCGGACCTAATAACCGAACCGCCGGTATATTACGGAGAAGGTATTTTTCTCATCGTTCTCTCCTCCTCGCCCTCCTCCCGTTCCCGTATCCGTCTTTGTCTCCGGACACTCGCCGTCGATACGATACCGCGTCGAGACCGTTTTCAAACCGTATTACAACATACCTGCGGGCGTATACCCGGTTCCCGTATGATATTATAATATTGTTACGATATTATTATGCGACGACTCCGGTTCGGAAGTCGTTATCGGGAGAAGGCCCGCCTTTCCGACCCGACGACGACGACGACGACGACGACGACGACGATGGAATTTAACTGCGCCACCCGTTTTCCGAATAATAATATAACGACAATATAAAAACTCCCGTCATATATTTTATATTATAATAATATGTGCGTTTGCGAGTGTACGCTTACCATAACATTTTTTTTTATGCATTTTATCCCGCTTTGGAGAGAGAGATGGAGCGTGTGAGCGTATGAGAGAGAGTGAGAGAGAGACAGAGAAAGAGCGAGAGAGACAGACGCGCGGGGAAAATAGACGTCTCGGTTTCGACGTCTCGGGCCGCCGCGGGAACTTTACAACGCGCCCATTGTTCCGCCGCGCGTTTATCTGCAGTTTCCATCGCGGGTTTCGGTTGTTTTATTATTGTTATTATTATTATTATTATTATTACCGTGTAGAGCAGTGCGCCTATGCACCGGAGCCGTTGTCGGGAAATAATGACGTCGGTCGCCGGAGCGCTCGAAACGGTTCGCCCCGTCCGTCGCGCGTTTCGCGGCCGACCGCCACCGGCCGACGGGCGCCCGCGCGACAGTGGCGACGGCGGCTGAAAATCCGAATAAAATATCGTTCGCGTACGGCCGCGTGCGACGGCCGGCGGACGGTTAATGTCATTGTTGATGTTCGGCTGCCGTGGCAGATTGCGTGGTATTACCACTCGACGGGCGACTCGTACCTCGCGGAAAGAATAGCGGCAATATTGATGACGGACGTTCCATCCGCTCCGCGACAAAGTCAATTTCAAACTTTATTCTCCCTCTCTATACGTTATGTACCCGCCGCCGCTGTATATTGTCGAACTAATTAATATTTCAACAAGTTTCCGCGGCGCGGCACCCGCGAAGTACGTACACTGGAACGCGTCTTTCCGTCAACTTCACGAGGTCGGGCGGCGGCGGCGGCGGTTCCGCGACGTCACAATGGACGTTTTCACGGGTGAAACAATAACGAAAAAACCCCGGTTTTTTTTTTTTTTTTTTTGTCCGCGCGGCGTCAGTTCCGTTCGAATCGTTTTCGCAGTTTTCCCGTGCGATTCGTGCCGGGCCGCGGTGACGCGTCGGTATTTATTTTCGCCGGTCCATTATCGGCTACGACCTAATACGAGAGTCCTATCGGGCTTCGCTCAGAATCGGTCTTTCTTTCACCAACGGTTCACCGTCGACCGCGGTGTAAATGCCATAACATCAGACACTTTACTCGTTATTCGCGCGCAATAAATAATTATTATCCGCAGTTTTTTTTTTTTTCTCTTCGAAATTACCGTTTACCAAACGGGTATAATGTACACGCGGCGGTGTACATCCTTTGTTTACGCGCTCGATAAAAGCCCGCGCTGATATTATTTAAATAATAATCATTAGAGTGCGCGTCGCGGTCTTCCATAGAATACAATACGCCGGCCGGTTAACCTTTTTTTTTCCCCTCGTTTTTATTTTTATTTTTATTTTTATTATTATCATTTATTTTATTATTATTATTTTTTTTTAATGTTAACGCGACTTTTAACCTTTTCGTTACAGAACGTTAGCATAAAATAATAACGCTAAACTGTGTACGGCAGAAGAATGGAGTCGTCCGGGAGATATACCGAGCGATTGTAATCATAATAATAATATTTCCGTCGAACTTTCGGGGGTGAAAATATATAGATATCCGAGTATATGTGTGTACGCGCGTCGGGGCACGAGACGGAATCGGGGCGCGGGCGAAAATCGCGGTACTTCAAAGACGCGGTCGAGTCGAATTTTGTTTATTAAACAACGTCCGGGTAGACGAGGGCAGGGGGGGAGGATGGTACTATGAGAGAGGGTTCTAAGAGGCCGCGGGAAGAACGAGTTACACTCGCACACGTGACTTTTGCAGCCGCCGCCGCCGTTTCTCCGCGGCCGATAAACCGAAACGAAATTCCCACGTCGTACGGTCGGAATGAAACGTACCGAAGGCTGTGGCGTTGTTTTCGAGGGTGCGAATATTCCGCAGCATCCGAACCCCGGCAAAACTTTTACGCGATTTTCCTCGTCGGTATATTAATGTTATTGTGGCGCGTACTCGCAATAGGTTCGAATATCTCTCAGAGGTTTTAAACGTTTCAATTTACGAAAAAACGAAAAAAAAAAAAACGTTTTGGCCGTCGTAATTTTTTTAGGACGTACGATGATAGCGTGCAAATTCGAAATTTTATTCGCGAAAAATATGCGATGTATGTATGAAAGCAGAACGGTTTCTTTGTCGTACATATGTTTATACTGCTGTCGAGCAATATGTCGACCAATCCGGAATCCGGATTGCAATTCCATAATCCGCATTCAGTCCGGACTTCGGACTTCGGATTTCGGATTTCCGATCCGATCCGGGTACACTGTTTTTGAGGTAATCGGCTATTATTTCGTAGTATTGTATCCTAATAGTCTAATGGCAATTGATGGATAGCAATTTTAGTACGGCCATGATACGGCCATACGTGTTTATAATACAAGAAACCGAGTTCACTGGGGACTTTGACACGGTCCAGTTTCGACACCGCGTGGGCGGGGGCGGGGACGGGTACGACTCAATGCCGTCGTATCGGTTGTATGCGTTATTGTTGTTATAATTATTATTATTATTATTGTAGTGTAGCGTCGCGTCTCGTGCGCGCGCGCGAACGGTTCGCCGACGTGTGCGGTTTTTTTTTTATCGTCGCTATTTTTTTTTTTTTTTTTTTTATTATTATTTAAAAACGTACGCCGCGAGGAAATAATAAAAGAAAAAAAGAACCGCCGCGGCCGTTGTGCAACGACCGTGGTCGACGACGGCCCTCCGCGGCGGTGGAAAGGCGCGGTTTGTGAATAATGCATCGTCCGTTTCGCGACGCGCGCGTTTGTCGTCGCGCATAAGCTGCCGTTTAGAGATTCCGGGCACACGGCGGTCTCCTTGTACGCGGTATAATATAAATAAAATACGTGGCCAATCATTTCGCGTGTGTGTACGTATATACGTACGTAATATATTTTGTGTATAAAGAGAGCGAGAGAGAAACGAATAAAAACAATACGTTCGAATGAAAAAAAAAAATATAAAAAAAAAAATAGCCGCCGCGGTCTCGTACGGTCGGCCGGAGGTGGGATACGCACGGTATAGCATCTCTTTTCGCCCCGTGCGCATTGCTCGTTTCGAAACGCGCGCGGTTTTCGCCGGCTGTCGGACTTTTCGACCGCCGCGCGTTATGTGACGACGGACGTACACCGTGTTGATGATGCCCCGCTCGCGTGTCTTTCCCGTCTTACGGACGTATGGGAATCGACGGTCGTGCATCAGTTTGTTCTCGTATTGAACCGCATTGTCCGTTTATCCGGTTCAAAACACGCGCGCGAGACTGCGCGCACATTTTCGCTACGCGTGCGACTTTGGCGATGTTTTTTTTTTTTGTTTTTTTTTTTTTATTCGCGGACATATTTTAATTTCCACGGGAGTCACTCGTGCGCGAAACGTCGCGGTTTGATAAATCGCTAAACCGAAACGACGAAAAAGCACCGCCAACACGCAACGCCCCCGCGTTTAAGTTCGATAATAGGTTCGGAAAGTTCGATGATTGCATTGCACATGCGGGCACACGCGCGGTCCTCTTGATCGCGCGCGCGGCGGCGGCGGGAACCGAAAAGTTATCGACAGTCGATCGGGTTTGAAGTTTTGACGGCGAAAATAGCCGCCGAGCAAATATCGCAATCGAAAGCTTAAAGCCATTGTGCGTCGTCGTTATTTGTTTTGGGTTTTGTTTAAAGCGTTTCGGCAGAGTTTATACGGGGCGGCGGTCGTCGGGAACCGTGAGAAAAGGCGAACGTTCCGAAACGGGGATGTGTGTTTTTTTTTTTTTTTTTCAAAACGCTTCGCTCCGGGAAATCTAGCCATACGGGAATCCGTATGGCCGCGGATTACTTTTCACCGGGCGCGCCGCCGCCGACCGGAAGATATTTACCGCGATAGTGTTATGCGCGACGCGTAAGCGGAAACGCGCCAAACAGCAGAAGGAGAGAGAGAAAAGAAAAAAAAAAAAAAACGGGGAAAAAACCGCGTTTCGAGTGGTCGCCAGTACCTCGCGCCCCGTCAAACACTAGTTTTTATTTCCCCCCCCCCACTCTTCTTCCCCAAGTTCTTTTGACGGTGTCGTTATGCTACGACGTGTGGCGCAGAGCATACCGTACGGCGTCGCCGCCGCCGCGCGTATACACACGTGCGTAACAGGCCGGCGCGCAAAGAGCATTACGTTCACGCGCTGTGCACATCGCGTGTAGTATAAAACAGCGTACGAGGTGCTCGACTATTTTTTTTTTTTTCATTTTTCGCTTCTCTTATTTTCCAGTTTTTTTTAATAACCCGTTCGACTGCGGACTATGCGGCGCGCGCGTACAGAAATAAAAACACGGATAACGGCCCGGCGTTTTTTTTTTTTTTCGTCTTTTCCCCGCCGCCCTGTACGTGCGCGCGTACTCCCTCGCACGCCGTATGTGCGACGGCTACGCGCGCATAAAAAGCCGCGCGCGCGTTTAGCGGGTGCAACGCGCGCGCGCCCGTATCGATTCACTCCGGGTCGTTATCGACTTTTTACTCTTCGTCCGTTTTCCCCGCCACTTCGCGCGGGTTGTTCGCACCGCTCGCCGCCGCGGTCCCGTACCCGCGGCCGCCCCTCGCCGCCGCCCGGCCGCGCGCACCCGGGCCCCGAACTTTGTTTTCTTTTCGTCGCGCTCGGCGGATTAATCGCGGACGTCCGTTCCCGCGTGTATACTCGCACGTATACATGTACATAGTCTCGGTGCACAATGGCCCCCGGAAACTTATCTCGTTGTTATTGTCCCGTTACCGTACCCGCGTCCGCCCACGTCGCACACCCCGTTCCGTCACCGGTAATCGCGCCTACGCGTACCGGCCGGCGTCGTCTGCCCGCGCGAGAACCCGAAACGCCGAACCGCGTCCGCCAAAACGTTTTTCATACCGATTCCGTCGGTGATCAAATCGGGGTAGAAGCGGCGTGGAAAACGCGCGCCGAAAGGGCACAGCCGATTGACGAATCACCGCGGGACGGCGTCGGCGCATCCGACTCGCCGCGTAGCGCATTCTCGAGTTCGAGTCGAACGGAGCGCCGCAAGAACCGACGACGGCGGTCACCGCGGTAACAACAAACGTTAACGGTTCCCCGGCACGGGTGACCGAAAATAACGCGAAGAAACGCGTGTCTCGTTCGCAGACGTTTCGCCGCACGACGGTCGCGTATTACGATGACGTGTGCCCGCCGCCCGAACGCGCGCGGTCAGAAAACCGCCCGTAACGTGCGAAAACACGCGCGTTTTACACGCGCTCGCGGAAACTCGCGCCCGAACCGCGTGACATTCACATTGCGGCTAACCGCTTTTGTCCGTCGCCACCGGAAACACCGCGTGACAAACCGCGCATACCGGCGCGTGTTAATCCGCGATAATAACAGCCGAACGTGACAGTCCGCTACCGTGACGCCGTAAAACTATTGAACCACACGTATACGGTACCGGGTTTCGGTTCTATCGCGATCTAACGGCGCCGCGTTACGGACGGCACCGTCTCCGCGTATTCCGCTGTCGCGACAGCGGATAGTTCGAGCGCCGAACATTTCAATCGGTTTTAATGTCTGCACCGTTCGTCGACTCGCTCGGACAACGCGCGCGTAATGACGCATCGCGCTACGCAATCGCGTCTGATATTCGGTTTTATTCGGACACGGCGCATCGCTCCGAGCCCTTCGATCGCGCACTACACATAGGACGCGTTTAAAATCGCAAATCGTTTCGCCGCGTTAAACCGTCTGCAATTAACGGGCGATAACGACAAAACGGTTCGCTGCGGTAACGTCGAAACTATAATATTGTTCGGTACGTCCGGGCTAGGGGGGAAGGCCCGTAGAGATTGATGATATTGTTCGGATTTGTTTCCCCACCCTCTCCCCGTATACGTATATGCTCACGTATACCTATAGTATTATGATAATTGTAACGACTGTCGATTAATTCGTATTTTTTTTTTTTTTATTGCGCGTCGTCTCGCCGATATCAGATTTTTATGGGTTTTTTTTTTTTTTTTTAAGAGATTCAATCTCGCCGCATAGCAGCGTACCCCGTGCGTCATAATATTTATTTGCGGCGATAAAAACGCATGCGAAAAAATCGTTGCGCTCGGTACAGAAAAATAATAGACATAGGTACGCGGCGGCGTAATTGACGTAGAAAAATACGGTGGAAAAAATCTGGAACAAAAGTGCCTTCATAAAGTTTTATGATGTATAACGTCGACGGATTTTTTTTTTTTGTTTTTTTTCTAACTTCTCCGTCCCCATACACCGCCCCTTCCGCGTACACGCGGCGTAAATAGCGCCGGCAAACTGCAGTGCGAACGAGTGTTCTTTCGTATAATGTCGTTACGCGCACAAGACGGGGGTATTAATGGGACTTTGGACTGTGACGGCGAAATTGCAACGCGTCCGGAACGGAAACAATGTTTGAACTGGCGTCCGACAATAAAGTGCTGAGAAACATCACGGACAGCCGTATAGAAGAAAATACTCGGGTAGACCGTACACAAGAGAGAGAACGCATTTATTAAAAATAATAGAGCGCACCGTCCGTCCGCCAGGTCGTCTGCACAGTATTACCGAACATAACAGACATTTTCGTTACGCGTCTAAATTGAAAAACGCGTACGAGATACACAGATAGAAATGTCTCGAGCTTTTTTCCGTCCGAACGCGCTCGAGTGTACACTTTCGGACAGGCATCGCTCGCTGTCGGCGTCGGTGCGGTAGATAACGCAAATTCCGCACGACGGTGTTAATATATGATAAGAATTTCGTACGCGATTTCGATAACTGTTGTCATAAGACATTAATAATACGCATGTGTTCCTGCAATTTATGTTCGTACACACTGATCGCGTGTAGTGCACGCACGAACGTAGTGGAAAACGCTCTGTTATCGTACGATAGTAAAGTTTTTTTTTTTTTTTTTCATACCGGACGCGACGTTTTCTGTTTTAGATTCTGATCGAAGCGAAGTAATGCAAAGTATATAGTTTTACTCTACGACGCGTGCTGGTTTTTTTCTTTCCGACCGTGAACTTTTCCTACCGCGGATATCTTGCCTCCGGTATAAACGGACGTTATGGACGATTTCTGGTAGCCAATCAAGTGCAGCCTAGTAGGTTTTTGAATTATCGGGAGAAAACCCCGAAGAAAACGCAAGAAACCCGGGATATTGTACGCGGCAATGTGCGACGTCTTGCTGATGTTTTTGTAAATTCCGTTGGAAACTATTCGTGGAAACCCGGGATATTTCCAGCGATTATCGAGCATTTTTTTTTTATATATAGACGCGCGGTACAATTTCCCATAGTTTTTCGGATTATTTAAAGCTATTCGAAATTTTCAATTTTTTTTTTCTTCTTCGGTTTCATACGAATCACATTTTTTCATATATTTTTTTTCTACGTTTTATTTTTTCTCCGGTACAAACAACGTGGCGCAGCGCTCTCGCAACACGCTTGCACGTGATATTATTATTATTATTCCGCTAAATCTGGTGGTTAAACTCGCCGGGCGGCCGCGTTGTTCCGGACGGACCGGATGTAATTAAGATAAGAACAACGGGGCGGTGGCGGTGAACCGAGCTTTTTACGCGCGATGATTTATGGGCTCCGGACGAGAAACTGCATCAGCACAGCGTCCCGCAAAACAGAAACCCTCCGCTGTTGTTTTGTATACTCTGTATAATATTACGCGCTTAAAGGATTAGATTCGTACTTGCAGCACTACCCCCGGGGCCGACGTTGAACATTATTTTTTTCTCCGTCTCTCACTCTCTCACACTCCCGACTGAATATGTTAACGTGCGCGTCGTCGTGTGCGAATGTATACGAATAGGTTACCGCGGTATACCGAGCCGCGTCCGCCGTCCGTTTTCAATAGTATTGATTACGATTACGCGATTAGCGGCGGGGCGGTGGACGGGGAGGGGCGATAAGAGCGCGGCTCCGGGTGACCTTTCGCGGAGAGGTATTAACGGATGGATAGATTTGATTAATATACATTTTTTTTTCCCCTCTATTTACGTTCGACCCGCCGGATCGACGGCCACGCGGGATGCGGATCACCGCACGGCGTATCCGGCGCAGCACCGCGTTCGGTTCGCCGTTGCGGAGGCGTCGCGATCGGACGGCGCCGATACAGACCGCACGCGTATTACGATATCCACGTCGAAATGATATGTGCGACGGCCGCGCGTCGCGTCCCGGGGCCGAAAAACCGCGCGCGAACGACAATCGGCGGTGCCGGACGAACGAAAAATCGATGGGGAAAAAAAACCGATGTCTGCAACGTCGGAACGGCCGAACGTTTACGACGCTGCAGCGGCGTTGGCCGTTCGAGCGGAGCGGCGCGCCCGCAGTATAATTCCCTGCGGCTATAATCAGACGGCCGGAAAAACGAATTTCCACAAGTCTTGTGTACGAACACGGTTCAATCGCGGTTTTCGGTTTTTCGTTTGTTTTTTTTTTTTCAACGATATTTATCGAAACCTCGCCGGAAAAATTGAAACATTCCCCCGTCACCCAGTCGTCGTCGTCGTCGTCGTCGTCGTTGTCTGCGACGATACGTTCGATTCTTTCCCCTCTTATCGGTCGCCGTACCGGGGCAAGCGAATCCTACCCGTTTCCCGTCTTTATCGGTTTCCGGAAAACTAAACTTTCTCTAATTTACCATAACATACTTTCCGGATTCCTATACACGCAATTTCCGTAATAGTCTTAATACATTTTTTACTATGCATGAATCGATTTTTCGGTGCGATAAAATACCGACGTCCATGTCGAGATTCGTCCACGAAAAGTCGAGTCGCATTATAAAACGGATCGCTGGCATTTCTGAAACGTCTTCTCGAAAACAAAACGTTTTTGAAATTCAGCAACACATCAGATGTCGCGACACACGCACGTTGTTGTTGTTGTTTTTATTTTTCTAAACTGCGTCCCATAGATCACTCGGGAACGCGTTTTTCGTGGCCGTTCCGTACCACAGCGGAGTATAATAAAAATAATAATAATAATATAGTCGTATATTTCTCTGCAACGCCCGGAGTAAAAAAAAATAAAAAATAAAAAATAAAAATAAAAATACTAATTTACGATATTATTTATTACCTACCTACCGCCGCGGGAGACTGAGGCGGTATTAGTAATATAATAATTAATTCGGCGAGATTCAATCGCGCCACAACACCGCGGCAATTCGGTCGGGCGGTGCTCACCGTTTTTTTTAATTTTTGTTTTTTTTTTTTTTCACTTTAACGCCGACGATAAATATTCATCCGAAATAGAACGAAAAGAGGGGTGGGGGTTCGATGGATATTAGCGGCGGACCGCGAATTATTCCGTGTTTGAAACGGCCGAAATTCCGGACCGCGATAGAGACGCAGTTTTCCGACGTCGGCGTCGTCCGTAACCTTCCTATGACAAGACGGCGGTTTCGATCCCCGCCGAAACGGCCGGCCGATTTCGACCGCAAATCGACTTTGAAACGCAATAAACTGTATACGACGCATTGAAACGGGGTCTACGGCAAAGCACGCTCCCGGATCCGTTCCGGTCCTAATGAATATAGCGATGAACTGACGAATCTAATATTATTATCGTATACGTATTTTCGTCCGCGGGACGGTTCGAACGAACCGCGTAGTGTTTACGAGGACGTGAAAACCGACGAAATAGAAATGGCCGCGATAGACTCGGGAAATCGGACGCGCAACGAGAGTTATTCGCGTCGGACAGTAATAACTATTATTCGCTCGTGGTTTAACAAACAAAACAAAAAGAATATTTTTTTTTTTTATTCGTACACGTTTTATTCGTTATCATATTATACTACTATAAATACGCGCGTTGCGTCTCGCAGAAATTATATAACGTTCGAAACGGCAACGGGGCGACGTTACACGCTGTGTATTTATTATATACTGATAATTGGCTTGGGTTTGTAAAAAAAAAAAATAAAAACCTTATGCGCTATACAATAATAAGTAATGATAATAGTATAAATTGCCCTCGACTAACGTTTATTGTATTTTTTTTTTTTACTTTTGTTTCAGGTAAGTAACACCACCGTCACACCTGCTTCTCCGGTTTATAACTGTTCATCGCATGCCGTGGCGTCATTCCAAAGCGTTTGTTCTTGCCGTACGTACACGGGGCTGACATAATATTATTATTATTATTATTATTATCATTATCGTCGTACCCGACCTATAACTGCACCGGAATAAAATGAGGTAAAAACCGCGTTAGGCGTACCGCGCCGAGCCCCGGATATAACGATACGCGGCGCACGCAATTATAAATACGTCTCGGCGCGATCGTGCGGCGGCTTCGGGAAAAATAATCGGACTCGTCGAGAACGTGAAAAACGAGCGGGCTCGGGGGAAGGTGGGATTACGGATAGAAAACCGGGAGAATGTCTGCGCAAAGAAGATTGATTCGCCGGCTCTGTTCGCGATATCGAGACACGCGTGTTTTTATCGGCATGGGTGTTTTCGCGATTCGCTTGTTTCGAGCATTTTTTTTTTTTTTATTATATTTCGATTTTTTGCGATTTTCGGAAATATTAAATTTATCTGCGGCATTTTTCGTGCCGCCGCCGCCGCCGCGCCGTAGACACTATATCGCGTCCGCCTATCTGCAGCCTTTTCCCGGCCAAACACCCCTAAACGCGAAATTCACGACCCCAAATATTACAAACCGAATCGATATCCGTACTTTTCCGTCGCGGCTGGCGATATAGTTACTTTAATTTTAGACACGAGTCTCGGTATTACACATAATGCATGGTGGTGGCGCCACGAGAATATTATCATTTCGAATATTCGGAGCGGGGGTCTTGTGTTTACGCGCCGTGTATTTACGTGAACATCGCGTAAAACGTACGGCGACAAGACGGAAAATTCGAGAATCGCGTGTATCGTTATAAATTTATAACATTATTATTTAATTAGCGTATAAGTGTAATATGCATAATGTATAACATGCGTCTAGTTTTTGACTCTGGCGAGAGATGCGCGCGTACGATTCTGTTAGTGTTTTGCGCGCGTCTTTCGTATTATACAGCGCCGCACAAAGTGTTTCCCTGACTTCCAAAGGGGTCCTTTAGCCGCTTTCGGCTGCTATTGATTACTAAATGGGATTATGTAATTAACAATCCGCTGGCAATAATGTATACATGGTGTCCGTATCCGGCCCGCGCCGCCGGAATCCCTATCGCCCCCGGCAGATATCGTATAGTGTAATGTATACCGTACGTTCTTGCGACATTTTCGTTATAATTATATTCCGCGCCGCGAATATCGCTTATTCCATTTGGATGTCGCGAAAGCGTTTGTTTTTTGTATTATTTTTTTTCGGCGTTTTTCCGTTTTCAGAACATTCTCAAGACCGTGTCGTTCGTTTCACAAGCGCGTAATATTTACCGTACGAAGCACGGTTTTGCGATCAGCTCGAAATTCCTTTCGAAATTCGCTTTGAAACGTTTTTCGGTATTATTCTCCGACAGATATTGGCAATCGTTATTCGGCCGTGTCTCTGCCTCGTCTATATTCACGGCCACCGGTGCGTCGTCCGGGCCGAAGCGAACGACGATAGTACACTGTGTATACCGAAGCGGCAAAACATGTATCGTGCATTTCCCCCCCCCTCCCGTTTTCGGTGAAATTCCTATAGCGTTTTTACGCAATTTACGCGTTTTAATATACTCGATAGAGTTAACGGGGAAAAGAAAAATTTGTTCGTATACCCGAGTTAACTATAATTTTATAGCACGGCCCGTACAATATTCCGCCGTCCTCCGGGAAATTACTTCGCGCGCGTAACCATTGCAGGTATTATTATCCAACGTTCCCCTCCTAGGAGGATACCTGCACGGAAATTATTGCCACTAAGTATATGTACGTATGCTTGTGCGTACGACACGACAATATACTTACTCCGCATCAGTGTAACAATGCGGGGGTCCGTGGCGTGTATATGTGCACGTCATCCCTCGCAGAATGCAAGGACCCGGCTTCGCCTTCGGCGTATACGCTCGCATAGTGTAACGATAACAATAATAATAACACGTCTAACGCGTGTTGTGTACGCTAATATTGGAACTGACGACATTGAACCGACGAGGACGCATAACATTCAAAAGTACCGATACGTATTATTATATTCTTATTGTTATATTATTATCGATGTACGGACGAAAAAGAAACAAATAATACGAATTCGATATTCCGATTCGCGTTCTAATAAAATGTATGGTCCGTGCGGCGGACATCTACCGTCCCAGAATCGAATACCGGGCCAATAATCAATAATCGGGTCGAACATCACTTTGAATCGGGTCCGTCGTGACATAATATCCCGTGACGACAATATTATTACCGTACGCTCGAATCGAGATGTGAATATAGAGAACGCTGCTTATGCGATTCACGGATATAAGGTACAGTCGCTTGTTGTACTGAAATTCACTTGGAACGTTCCGGACATGTTATCCAAATACGTTCTACCCTTTCTCCGCTTCGCCTATAAGGTTCACTCGGTTGTTATGGGACTCGCTTTGTGCTGGTCCCAGAGTGAGTCGTTTTAAGTGGCGTCCAGTGTATTGTAAAATAAGCGCGGCGAAGCCCGGCAAAACCGACGAAAAACAGAACGGTTTCTATGGATCGTGGACTGTGAATTAATGCGTTCCGTCCGATTGAACGGCTTAGCACAACCACAAGACTAGTCCGCTTTTCTGGAATGTCTACGATAAAGACAATTCGTCTATCTATCTGTCGGGGGACTTGTACTTTTTTTTTTTTTTATTTTACTTTATCGCTATTCTTTTCCGAATCTCAAGTTGACGGACTCGCGTTGTTGTTGCACCAAATTATATAGCATATTTTGTCGCTTTACTCGAAACTATAGTCATTTTGGAACTGTCTTTTTTTTTTTTTTTGCGCCGAGCGCTTCGATCTATGCGTTTCTACCCCGAACCGCAATTGTTTTATCAAGTTTTGAAAATTATAATAGTAAAAAAAATTCGACTGATTTCGAGCAAACGATATTCTGCCAAACTGCTCTCATTGTCCCGAATGACGGCCACGAAAAATTGATTCAACAATATACTCAGACAACCGGAAATTTATTATTATTTGTTCGATTATTCGGGACTCGTCGATTCGATATTTCCCGGGTCCGTCATGTAATTTTCCTCGATATTTTCTCGGTCTGTTCGGGTGGAAAAAAAACCCAATGAAAAAACTCCGAGAACGAAAACAAAACGCCGACCGGGGTAAACCTTTTATTCCGCGTTCATATTGTTTCGCGCGGTTTGTATTCGCGTATTATTTTTTCACGCTTTCGTCGTGCCTTTGTCCGCTCTTGTTGTGTTGTATACGGCGAGTACGCTATGGATTTTTCTTGTCGATGTACCGCGCGCGCGGTGTGTCCCCCTTGCCCGGTTTTCGCACCGCACGATAGTGACAACAATTAAAAAACTCTCGCTTTTCTTTTTTTTCGCGTTCTCCTCGCCGTAATTGAAACCCGTCATAGTTTGCAGACAAATTCAAAGTGACGCGGTCAGATATAACACATGACGTGTTCGTCTCTACGGTGACGTCATTTTGGTAATGGAGGGGGGAAGGGTGGAACTTTTTTTTTCAGTAATAACACATTTTGTCATCAGTTGGCATATCAGACATGTTCACCCCGGTCTTTCAAATATCGAAATCAAACCACTGCAGGTCCGAAGCCGTGTATATTACCGTATACGTATCGGCTCTAAGAGCGGGCTGGAATTTGATCGCGGCGTCTATACCTACGCGTCTTAAACCTTTTGGCCCAGCAGAAAACCGTATTAAAATATCTCCCCGGTACCTAATCCGATTACCTACTTCGCGTTCCGTCCATGTCCGCACGCTGCAAAACGTTCCTCTCTCTCTCTCTGCGATTCCCGCGCGCCGCGGTGTCACCACCGCAGCCGCACGGCCAATTAAAATCGGATTTTTCGTCGACGATGAAATGTGGAAGGGGGAGGGCAGGAGGAGGAGGATGAGAAGGTTTATATCCGCAGCCCGTTTTTGTCGGAGTTTTAGCGAGAGTTAATTTGAAATCGATTTTCCGTCCGGTTAAAACGCCACAACGTTTCCCCTCCGTTTTGTACGACGACGACGGTATAGATTTATCATATTTTATAATATTGCCATGCACAGGTACGATTTTTTACTACGCTATAATACTTCATCCTCGGGGGCACATTTGCCAGTCATGCGGTTTTTTTTTTTTTTTTCAGTCAATTACGACTTCCTTAAATTTGTGTGTGTGTGTGTGTATGTGTATGTGTGTATGTATGAATAGAAAGGAGGGGGGGGGTAAAACTCGCCGTGGATTGTGTTTTGTACACGACGACCGAATGAAAACGATTTTTTTTTTTCAGAACGACATTATATTTCATTATTATAAACTAGAATAGAATATATTATAATAATCGAACAAGAACCGAATTTATTATTCGTCGCAGTTCATCTATATACACGTATACATATTATTATTGTTATTATATTGTTGTACGCGTGTGCGATTGAAACAAAAGGCGTCACAGATAAATCATATTATTATTATTATTATTATTATTATTGTGTCGGTTATGAAATCGAATGGTAAAATGAAAAAAAATAAATAAAATAAAAAAATCCATTTCCTCGTCACGGCGATTGTTGTTTGTGCTGTGCGGTAGTATATTATTATTATTGTGTGACGGCGGCGCGGTATATTATGACGACTGTCGTAATATTATTATCTTGTTCGACGCTGCACGCTAATAAACGGGAACTCGGACTATTGGAATTTTCAAGAGCTGTCGGGACACAGCACCGGGGGAAATGGCTGCGGGCCTCGTCGTATGAGATCTCAATTGTTAAAAAATTCGGAAGTGGGCAAACGTGATGAGATTCGGTCCGGGCGCGGGAGAAAAGCGAAATGCATTCCGAATTTGTTTGCGTATATTAGCGCGGTTGGTTACGTCGGTGATTATTGTAAATTCACCGTGCGATCCGCGGTTTATTTTTCGAGAGCGCGAAATACCGTCGACAAGTCGCGAGACCGGGAATTCGTATACAGACACCCGAAACCGGGTGACTATTTTTTAGGCTTTCGCAAAGGGCTACAGTATCTCCTCAAAAGCTCGTCGAGATTCGAAATCGGAGCGAAAACGGGCGACTATAAACCGGTTTTTAGTTTTTATGGGGTTTCGGTTTTCGGGCTGGCGCGACATTCGAGGTCTCGGGTCCAACACCCGGTTTAAAGTTGCGCTATTCGATTTCGATTCTCCCTCACTTCCCCTCTCCCCCGCCGGTTTTCGGACCCCGTTCGATTCTTCGCTTTTAACACTGGTGCCGCATCAAAACCCGCGGGTCACGATCGCGTGCGATTTCTCCTTCCGCTATATCCCGTCGATCCGGTAAATCCGCTGCACTGTCCGAGTTGATTACTGCGAGCACCGGGCACAAAAACACGCGATCCCCTTTGCGCGGATGTTAACGGCCGTCGGCGTTTTCGCGGCCGGAAGAGCGCGGGAAGCTCCGCTGCACTTCCGGCGGATTCGCGGGGCGCGCGCGCGCCTCCCGCTGTGGCTCTCGCACGCGCGCCTCCGTCGGTCTGGCGAATTGATTTTATTATAAATTGTTATTATTATTTCTCATCGTTTCGGCGATTTGACATTTTTCACTCGCGCCCGCGTATTTTTCACCCGCGACGGCGTGTGTCGTACCGCAGCAGTCCGTTTCGCGTGCGAACGGCGCGGGCACGCGGAGGAGCGGAACGGCAAAACGAAAACTGCCAGACGTGAATAATAATAATATTCAACGGCCGTCTTCCGCCGCGCCATACCCCGAAATCCCCGAGGCCAATTTAACGGCGCTTAACAAACGGCCGTATATTATACACGCGTATATAATAGTCCGCGAGTATAACAAATTGCGCTTTCTGAAGGGACCCGGCCGCGTACATTATTCGCTTTTCACGTGGATTTCCGACCGCGAGAGTTGTATACGCGCGGGACACATACGGGGAGGATTAAACCCTCACGCCCCCCCCCCCTCTTTTAATAAATGACGCGCGTACGTACACGCGCGCGTGTGTGTGTACGTTACGGCCGATATCGCAAATTGGACGTCCGGGACTTTTCGTTCGACAAAACCGATTTCGCGTTCGAACGTTTAAGCGCTACGCGGAGTATATTTTTTTTTTTTTTTTTTACATCGTAACTATATCGCGTTCGCACACTCGTATCCGGCAAAAGCCAAACTTTCCGTCGCGTAACACCGTGATAACCGGCCGGTTCGTTCCGATATCGAAACGAACGGCGCGATATCGGTACTGCCGAACGGAAAGTCGACTCCGGCGGCTAATGGGCGGGCCGGGCCCGTCACCCGCCCCCGAAAAGCGCGGCGCTCACGTCCTGATAATAATATCTAGGGAATTCGGCTCGGGAAAAACGCCGCTGTTCGCTGCGAACGCGCCACCGACAATAATCGGCCCGTTCCGCAACGGACCACGCGACCGGCCGGCCGCCGTTGTCGATTATCGTTATTGCGTTTTCCGCGATCGGACCGCATCGCGAGCGAAGAACGTGACCGAAACGGTTCCCCCTCCCCCACCACACGTTCGGCCGAACGGACCGACCAATCGGCTAATGGACCGGAGCGAGCATCACGGTGCTGCACACAGAGATGTACGTGAGATATTTGTAGCCGCGCGTTGAAAAAATTGAAAAAAAAAAAAAAAACCGCCGTGTATTTCTTTCGGGCCGATTGTACGCGCGACATCACGCTCGTGTACCGACGACGACGATACATCCGTCGCGCCGACAGAATTCCCGTTCGTTCCTGTACGAATATCGATCCGTCCGTCTTTTATTTTTTTTCGTTTTCTCCGGACACGAAAAGTTTCCGGCCGCGCAATCATAACCAATATCGGACCGCCGTCGAGTGCATACAGTACAGAAGAAGTAGGCGTATAATATAAAAAAAAACAAAAGAGGAAACGCGGAGATTTTTACTGGGAGGGGTTTTTTTTTTTTTGTTTTTGTCACCGTCGCGTTGACACGTGTGCGATAAATTAATTTCCCTCTTAAAACCGCACGTACAGTATATAACGCTGGCACTCGCTCTCGCGGTGACTGTCGGGCAAAAGTAATTAAAAATCGCACGCAGCACGTGTGTACAGTATCCCCTCCCCCTCCCCCCCCCAATGTGAATGATCGTTAGAAACGTCGACGACGACGACATTCGTTCGAGTAACATAAATTATGCCCGCGTTTATGCCCCCCGGGGTTTTTGTTCGAAAACAAAATAAACATTCGGCGGCGCGCGGTACTTTTCGACTTTTCTCGGTGGTTAATTGATACGTTTCCGGGGTGCGAAAACTTTGTTCCGGCGGCGTAGCAATAATATTCTAAAAACGCAACGCGCAACGTCAGTGATGCTTATAAACGTATATACGTATATTATAAGCGCGTGAAGTCGTGATTGACGCGCGCCCGCAGAGCACGGAGTAATGTGAAACATCGGGGGGTTTTTTTTTTTTTTTCACTTTTTGTTTCGATCGAAATCCGCGAGCGATATGATGACGGCGAGACCGTGTGATATTTAGTCCGTTGCCTGCGGGAGTTTAGGCGTGTAAAAAAAAAAAAACAAAAAACCGTCGCGACCCGACTACGCCTACTCGACTTTACCGTTGGACAACGGCTTGCGCGGCCCGGACTCGCGTACACGGCGGCGGTTCGGACGTCGATAAAACGATCGGCGGGCCGGGCGAAATTCATCAAAACGGACGTACCTGACCGGCCGGACGGGAACAGATCTCGTACACGGTCGTGTGTTTAATGTGCGCGCGTCGTGTTTGTTGCGGTCGGCCGACTGTATACGTGGCGTGGGTAATACATACGCACGGGCACCTTATATATTGGCGTTCCGGGACGACGAAACGATTATTCGATTACCTACGCGATGTCCGGCGTTTCGCGTCGGGTCCATTAATCCCGACGAGAGGGGATTGAGGGGGGGGGGGAAGGGGAAAAAGCGACGAACAGAAAAAAAAAAAACCGCGTCGCTCCGACACTGACTGACCCATTTATGCGCGTAGGCGCGAGTCGCGCGCGTGTCGTGCGCGGGGCTCCGGGATCCATACTCGTTTAGAACGCTCCCGGGGGAAATGTTTTTTTTTTTTTTTTCTTTTTCCCCTTCTTTTTTTTCCGTTTTGTTTCCCGCGCGCACACACGATTATAATAATATATGCGCGCGAGGCCCGAGAAAACGGGAGTAATTTGTTTCGGAGCCTGTACACTTGCCGGGCGAGCCGCGGGGACGGGGCGGCGGAGGGGAGACAAAAACGGCCGAGTGTGTATGCGTATATGCGTACACGAACACGAGTGTGTTTTCAGAGAGAGAGATTGTCCGCGTCTCGTGTCGCGCGAGGACCGAGTTCGTGTACATTATAATGTTCTGTGCAGCAGTGCAGGGGCCCGGTGTTTGTTTTGTGCGATGGCGGCGGCGGCGGCGGGGAACCGCCGCGTGAAAAGAATGAAAAGGTGTCGGAGAAAAAAAAAATAATAATAATAAAAAAGAAGCGCTTCGGTCGTGTCGAGGAAATTATAATAATAAGGAGACATATATAGCGTGTATATGCACATAATATATTATATAAAGCGAGTGGCGCGGACGATAGAGAGAAAGAGAGATAGTGTGAGGGAAACAGAGAGTGAGAGCGGGAGAGAGGATTGAGAGAAAACACACGCGCGCCGCGTCCGGACCCGACGCGCGAGTACACCTCGAGTCGAGTCCGAGCCGAGACTTCACCTCCCCTCTTCCTCTCGCCCCTTTTGTCCCGGGCCTATACACGCGTAATAACACGTAGTCGACGTACCTACAACTCCTCTCGTACATTATCATTATAACGACGTGAAAATTATGCGCCTATACAATAATATGTACACACGAAATAATGTTACACGCGCGCGCCACTGCCCGTACATATTAAAACGACGTCCGGTTACGCGTCCGTTTTTCACCGTTTCTTATTTTCCTCCGTCTCCGAGGAAACCCCCGGAACCCGTTGTGTCCGTCTGCGCTGTCGTCATGCCCGACGAAAAACCTGACCACGTCCGCGACGTGATCCGCAAAAGGAAAAAAATCTCGTTGTGTTTTTTTTTTTTTTTTCAAGGCGAACAACGAGAATTTTTTGTTTTTTTATTCGTTTCTTCTACGTGCTCGCGCGTACCTTTTTTCTCATCGAATTTCGGTCCGATTAATTTCGGTCCGTTGTATTTTCTAGTTTTAATACGTTCGGGTCCCGCGACGCGCATCACCGCGCCGCCGCATAATTTAACAACGTCGTCGTCGTCGTATAGCGACGCGTATTATTATTTTACGGCCGTAAAAAAAAAAAAAAAAAGCGTTCGGCATTCCCTGTTTAAATTATTCGTGCCGCAGCCCCGCGGGAATCGTAAAATCGCAATAAGAAAAATCTCTACTCGACGACCGTGTCGAAATCGTCGGACGGAATTCGCGCCGACGCGACACGCAGTCGGGGGTATTCTAAACGCGACAAACCCGACGGAATCCGTTTTTTAAACGTTCCGATTCGTTATTGACCGGCTCGTTTGAGTTTGTTTACGGTCTTAATGGAATTTCCCCGTCCGCCCTTCTGCAACGTCGCTTTCTGGGTCGTCTGCGCGGTCCCGAAGTTCGGTAATCCGCGGATATCTAGAATCTGACGTGAGAAATGCGCTTGAAATCCTTCCAGCGTGTTAACTGTCCGCAAATCGTAATGTTGTAAATTGTATTTAATTTATGAACAAATTTCGAAAAACGGATACCGAAAACGCCGAGTGCGAAATCCGGATTTATTGTCGCGTCGCGGGCGCGAGCCGTTTGGACACCGCGACGTCCGGTGCGATGGATTTTTTCGGACATTTCATCACAGCGTCCCGGGAGACGGACACACGCGGATTCCGGGTGCCGGGCCCGCCGATATTTCGACCAGCTCGACCGTGGCGATAATTCACTCCCCTCGACGTAACGCCACGTCGAAAATCGGACAACGTCGAGTCTTTCATTTCATTGCCGTTTAGACTGTTCGGCGAACGCTACGGCCGCCGCATTATATAGCGGAATCCGCCTTGCGTAAAAGCGTCCGTTACGGGAGGGCGAGACGACGCGTTTATTTTCTTCTTGTGAAACGTTACGGTCCCCCGAAAACGACCAATTCGTTTTCATTACCGTCCGGAACGATGATTAGAGCAATAGGGAAAACGCATCGTCTCTCCCTCCGGAACAGTGTCCCGTTTTAATTTCATATCGGATGATGACTTTACTCTAAAACCGGAATCAAACGAGTTCCGCGCATTCTGCCGTAAGTTTAGTCGGACCGAGACAGCGCACGCGTTCCTCTCAAACAAAAATATAGTCGCCAATTTTTTCTGTTTTTTTTTTTTTTTTGCTTGCGGCGGCCCATCGCAATTTTTAAACGATAAAAATATTGTACGTTATAATGCGCGACTGTTTTTCTTTTATTTTTTTAATATTATTATTATTCTTCCGTCCGCCGGGCGTACGATTTATTGTTTATTGGACCGGGTCGCGATAATCGTGTACGCCTTGTTATTACGCGCCGTTAATACGCGCGATGTGTACAAAATATAATATACGAGTGTTTCGCGGCCGGTCGTCGTGTTGTCTTTTTTTTTTTTATTAAAAAAAATAAAATAAAAACGCCGGTAAATCACAACGGCGGCGGCGTGAGATATTACGAATCCGAATGCCGCCGCGCAGTATATTATCGCGTAATAACGCGCGCGGATAATGTGGAGAAAAAAAAAAACGAACGAAATTATTCGGTCCCCCCGTGCGCGTACGTTTGTCTGACGGATTTCCTCCGCGGCGGTCTTAAACCGTATACGAAACGAATGGAAAAAAAATGGCGCCCGCGGAGTATCAATTAAATTATCGTTACGCGATCGGTTTCTGACGAATTTTTTCCTCCCGTTTATACGATCCGGGAGCGTCGTCGATGTATGTAGCGGGTATCCGAATACCAATGAAAAATAAATAAAAAAAAAAAAAACCGAAAAACCTCGGCGACGGACGCGTTACAGTGGCGAGGTAGACAGACGCACAGAGAGAGACACAGAAAGAGAATTGAGAATTACGAAAAAAAAGTCATTTTCTCAAACCCCGAAAGGTCACGAATCCGGACCGGACGTGCGTCTTCGAACACTCGAGGGTCGGGCGGCTGGGGGTTTGGTGGATTCGGGGGGCGAGGGGGGGAGACGGTATATGCGGTAGACGATATTATACACGTGTATATATATATATATATACACAGTTCTTCAACGAGCCGCCCGCTACTTCCCAAGCGCGAAATTCTAACGACTTGAAATATTCTTTTCTCTTCCGGGGTTTTTTTTTTCCCCCTTTTTTATTATCCGCCGAAAAATATAATATAATATCGTATTTTTATATTTAAATATAAGTACCTATCGTTCATCCGCGGGCGTTTATAATGAGTACGGTCAACAGCGAGCGCGTTTCGAGATTATATACGTATATACATTATAACGCGATTTTTTTTTTTTTCGTTCCAACGAAATAAAATCGAACGTTTTATTATTATTTTTTTTTTTAATACACCGACCGACGGCGTTATAAAATGTTGTTATTTTTAATATCGTAGAGCGTCCGCGCGCCACGGTGGCGGGACGAAAGTCGAACCGTCTCGTTATTAGCGCGCGCTATAAGACGAGCCGAGCAATATTGCAGAACAACAAGCGTAAGTTCCGCCTCGGTTTTGTGCACGCGATCGAAAAATTACGCGAGACGAAATATGAGTTTTGAAAAGGAAAAAAACCTTCCGAAAATCGACCCGGCGCCGAATCGTAATGCGTATATGTAGGCGTTTGATTATAAAACGTTTCAAAAAAAAAAAAAAAAACTAACAAACAAACAAACAAACGCATATATTTCGAATAGTCTCTCGCTGCAGGACGTTCGTTTTTACCACTGTAAACGGACCACTGTATAATTGCGGTTTTTTTTTTCCGCCCGCGTTTCCGATGTGATTTTTCACCGGTTCTCGGTCCCGCGATCCGGTCTTTGCGCGAAAGGGTCGGAAAAAACGAAACGACCAAACGATGACCGCAGTGATAACAATAATAGTATTATGCGCGGAGAGAAATTTAGCGCGGCGGCGGCGCCTCGAACCGTCAGAACGACGGAAAGGAATTTCGAAACGCTTTATAATATTATATATTATTAAACTCGGCCTTTGTGCGGTTTATTTTTCGTTCGTTCGTTCGTTTTTTTTTCTCATTGTCACGAAAATTCAAAAGAATATCCCTTATATTCTTTTCGGTTATCTCGGGAGTGCAATATTTTCCGCTTGACACGCGTAATATGGCTGAACGTTTTATTATTATTATTATTTTTTTTTTTTTCTATATATCTATGAAACCGCTCCGCTCGGGGTTTTTTTTTTTTTTTTTATACCTCGGCCGAATATATTACACAGTACGATATTATTACGGCGCGTACACATACCGGAATCCGGAATATTTTCTTTACGATTGTGACGCGATATTGTACAGTGTAATATAACGTCGGATTTTCGAAACGCCGTTTGAAATTTTCCGCAAAAACACTCGACGTTTCATAGTATTACGTTGTATTTATTTTTTTTTTCGATACCTTTAATACGTATTGCATAATATTAATATTCCTTAATATCACTGCGCGACGGCGGATTCGGGTCTCGCCGCGTCCCTTTGTGAAATATTTTAATTTCGGGAAACTTTCTAGTGTCATCCGTGTGTGCGTAGCGGGAACGGGGAAATCCGACCGAAAACCTCTTTTATCGTCGCACAGGGATAGACGGAGAAAATCAAATCATTTTCCGCGCCGACAATCGCCCTTTGATCCGCGACATCGTCCGAATATAATATCGCATATAATAATGATAATAATAATAACGGTAATAACGATACATACAGAAGCCGAAAATCCGGGGAATAGAATCTCTACGATATAATGTATTACGTGGCGTTTTTTTTTTTTTCTCTCTCTCGGCGTCCTCAAAGTTCGATACTACGTCGGCCGCCGCCGCCGCCGAAGGTTCGATAATTTTATCGCGACAGATACGATATCGCATTACACAGGTAATAATAACCCGCAACACCTCGTCATATACCTGCAATTATTATCATTCCGTTTGCGAGCACCTGTACACTATTATCATTATTATTATCGTCACATTATATTACGTGCGGCTCGTTACCGGCATTGTATCGGCCATTGTGTTGCGAACGCGTCACTATATATTGTTATCTCTCGAAATCGGGATAAAAGAAGAAAAAAAAAATAAAAAAAAAAAATGAAAAAAATACCCGTTGCTCCGACCGCGACGCGATGCGCGCGAACGTCGTTTACGGCGTGAAAAAAAAAAATCGACCGTATACCGTATGCGCGCGTCCGTATATAACGCCGTATGCGACGTGTTGGTTTCAGATTCTGAGCCGAGCGAATCTCTTTCCGCCGCGAACGAGACTTTTCTACCGGAAACTTCGCTCCGATTTCCGAGCGTAGCGCTTTTTCTAAAAGGATATCACGCCGGGGAGTTCGTTTTCGAGGTTTTCCCAGGAGTTTACGCAATAAACGGCGAAACGTTCGAAACTTATTATTTTTCGGATCGTAAATTGTACGTCATTTTTAAAACGTGCGTTTAACCGCACCCCGTCTGAAAACGTTTTTCGTTAGCAAAGATTAATCGTTGCGCATTATGTTTTACCCCGGGCACCGGACGCGCGAGCAAAATGTCGTTTCGGACGTCGGCGTTTCGACGGATTTTTACGTTCCTCTTTTCTCGTATATAATTATAAAATATCGAATGTTTTTTTTTTTTTTCCACTTTCCCGATTTCCCGCGTTTTATCGGTATCATTGTAATGTACGCGGTTTTATCGCACTGCTCGGTCGTACGTCGCGATAATATTTTTGCATCGCGTATAATATGTCGTAAACGGCTACGCGCAACGCCTGCCCACGTATATACACATACATTATACAATATCCGTGTAGCGCGCGCGCGCGCAATAGAAATGTACCCGTATTATCTCGTATGCGGAACGCGCATACTAGTGTTTTTTATTATTGTTATTATTACTTTTTTTTTTTTAATTCGCTGTCGTGTTTATAATTACGAAGGGCTGAAAAAAAAAAAACACGTGGACGGAAGAGTAATACACGCCTGGAGCGGTATTACTGCACGTGGAAACGCGTGCAATTAGCGAGCGCGATGTCAATTAAGCGGTGCAGCAAACGCCGCTCGGTTGACGAGACCCGTGTGCGTCGCGTAGTTTATCGCCGTCGCTTCGAAAAACTCCTCGTTATTGTTTTTTTTTCTTTTTTTTTTCATATATATATATATATAATAATATACTAGCGGCGTATAATATGATATACTATTATTATTATACGAGTATTATTACTGCGTAACTCCTCGTTATTGTTTTTTTTTCTTTTTTTTTTAATATCTCCCGACAAACAACACGACGGTGGAGGGGGAAACGTCACAAAATACCTGTCGGCCGGGAAACTAACACGAGATGGTGGGTGGGAGGTAAGGCGGGGAGAGAAATGTAAAAGCGATTTTCCCGCACAATCGTCGACAGGCGCCACACGCACTACCGGGGGCCGTATACGCGCGCGTTTCACCCGGTATACTCGTATATAATATTATAACGATTTCGGCGGGCTTTTGTGCCGCAGCCTCCCCGGCGAAGATTAATCGTCCGACAGTCATGAATTATGTATCCGCCGGGACCCCGCGAAATCGATCGGCGAATATCCGTCGCCCGCGTACTATGCGAGAACGTTATTAATAGGCGCAGCGCGCGTATATAGTGACACGCCGCGGTACACCGCGAACCCGGAATCTGATGCAGTGGCGTGTTTTTCGTACAATAAGCAGCGTCGTTTCCGGGAATTCCGCGACAACGGTAGGCGCGGGCAGTGTCTAGCGAATTCGGCACCCGACGCCGGAAAAATTTAACGACAACGAGAAAAAAAATTAAAGGCCCCGACCTATCTGTCAGGCGTTCGCTCGTACGTTTGCCATACAAATATTCGATTACAAAACCTAACGAACATTTTCAAACGGCGGTGCTCCTTTAGGTAACTCTCGCACCTCCTTAGCCTAGCCACAGGCTTACACTGGGGCTCGGAGCGTCCGATCCTCCAACGTAACAACCTCCGTACACCGTGCGCTCTTCTCCCGGCGGAATACCCGCGAACCGTGCACGGGACAAGAATGGCATTGGGAGTCGTATCCCCCGTCGACCGATTTACAAGAAAAAGTTCCATTCGTCGATTCAACATCGGTTTTCTCGATGTTCCCGTATTTAAATTATCGTTATCGAGTCTGAGATAGGTCAAGATATTTTTGATAAACGCCCGACCGTTGAAAATCCCGGGCACGCCACTTCATAATACATGAACTGTAATACAATAATCATTTCAAGTACCGGTACGCCGGAGAATTATTGTTTTGGCGTAGATATTGCTGGGGTCACCTTGTGCTGCGGCCACCTCGCGTCGGGCAACCGTTCCGTCTATCGTCTGGCGCACGAAACACTCGAAATTGCGATTTTATTCCATTCTGCAGAGTGTATTGAAGAAGCGCGGACTATATTGTAGTAGTGCCATTAAAACGTATTTATCGGAAAGCGCTCCGATTCGTTCGCAAACTGCGTTTTTCTAGATTCCCGACGTCTTCCTCGGTCTCTTTACTTTCGAAAAAATCGTACGTTAATCGTTTTGTTTTTTTTTTTAGATTCCGAGCAGAACGATAAACGTATTGGTTTTACAATGATGTTTTATTTCTTTTTTCTTTTTTTATGCGAACACTTTTTCTACCGGAAAACAACCTCGTCCGCGCGCGCGGAACACGACTCGTCGTCCGCGTGCGTTATTATCCCGCGGTCGGTGTGGGGGGGGGGAGGAGGGGAAACACGCGCGACGTGTACGCGAAACCGTCCAAATTATACACTCGCGCGGACGTCTAATTACCGTGCGTACGCCGCGCTCGCACCGTAACCGTTCGCCCGCGTTTCGTGCGGAGACGGTAAATTTTCTCCGCGCAATAACAATGACGATAATTACGCGGACAATCCGCGCGGCGATCGGGCGGTGGCGCGGGGACGGTCCTCGTAATCCCGCGTCACCGGATCGCGGCGATATCGGCGGTCGAACGCCGCGGACGGCGGGGGAAATGAAAAAAAAAAAAAAACGTTTGAAAAACCTCGGGGGGTTTTTTTTTTTTTTTTTTTCACGTTTACGTTATGCGTGTAATAGCGGTGACCCGGCGGTGAGCCGAGCCGGACGTATGCGCGTCGGCCGGCGGTTCGACAAAAGGGTAAAGGCGAAACGGGTTTCGCGTCTCTCGCGCAGTCCCCGCGCCATTACGACCTCGTCCCTCGCGAAAAGAAGTGGACGAAAAAAAAAACCGAAAACCCCGAAGCCCCCGCGGCGGCCGCCCGACAAACATAATAACAACGTAATTATTATTGATTGCCGTCGCGGGTCCGGTGTAATCGCACGATACGACTACGCGCGGACGCGGCCGACACGGGTATTACGCGCGGCTTGTGCGTTATATTCCGGCGGTAACAATATCGGTTATTATCATTATTATCATTATTATTATCGTTGTTGTTGTTGTTGTTGTTGTGATGCCGCTCTCGTGTATTGCCCGCGTCGTCGTCGACGGTTTTTTTTTGTTTTGTTTTCTATCCGTCTCGTTCCGACACAACCGACCGATACAACACGCGCCGCGGAGCGTAATTTCAACGATAATAACAGTACGGGCAAGTGCGTTTTCGTTGCGCGCGTCGGTATTTTTCGCGCGGCGCGACGTTACCCCGCCGGGCCCCCCTCACCGCCGCGGAACGTTTCCGCGGGCTAGGGCGGAGCCGAATCGTCGAATTGTCCGGCGACGGCGAGCGGTGGGGGCGAGGGGGGGGGGG